>JALIZH010017310.1:0-25924 GCA_030522465.1 Rhipicephalus appendiculatus | reverse complement strand
GCTTACCCTGCACATCCCCTGTGTTTACCCTGCCAAGTTACCGTTGTGCGTGAAACTTGTCTAGTCCATTTACCCTACACATCACTTGTGCTTGTTCGCTTAACCACTGTGGTGGGCCAAGGCTCAGCTAGAGGGTTTACATTGCACGTGCCCTGTGCTTGCGTGCTAAGTTGGAGTTGTGGGTGAGACCTGTCTAGTACATTTACCCTGCACATCCTCTGCACTTGTGTGCTAAGTTAGTGTTGCGGCTGGAAACTTGTCTAGTGTGTTTACGGCGGACATCCCCAGTGTTTGTGTGTAACCTTTCATATGCTAGGGCACTGATCTGTTACATGAATAAAATATCTAATTTTTGGCCCTGCTCTTTTTCACATGTCGTTAGGCTATTGTAAGTTCAGCAACATAGTAAGAATGTGACCACAAATGAGTCAACACGTACTGACCCTTTTAGACAGTGGCGGCCACATGTTCGTCAAACCAGCATCAACTTTGGTTATTTCATCGTAGATGTCGACAAGACTGTGCTGCACTGTATCAGTCATCATACGCCACTTCTTTATGTGGCCAATCGCACGTTCCACAATGATGCGAGATGAAGAAATCCTCCTTGACGTTGTGACCTCCTGCCCTGGTAGTTGCACTCGGCTCTTGACAAAACTGGCTGTTATCAGCTGCACATTTCTTTCATAAAACTCTTCGAATAGCAAGAATCCGCGGTCTGCCAGAACTTGGTCTCCGCTTTGAAGATGCTCCATAAACCATGGGAAGACATCGTTTGCATTTAGTTTATGCATAACCTGCGTTATGCTGAGCCAGTCACGCAATTTGCGTTTTGGCCGATGCTAGCAACAAAGCAGTGTGGGCGATTTGATAGGCATATCGTGAAGCGAGGCTAACAGCAACGGCAGAGAGGAACCCATGCTCAGGTTAGTGGAAGAGATGTAATGCATGTATCTACCACACAAACAGGGTCTGTGTGGAACTTACCACTTGACAATGCCAATTCTTTGTCAGATATTCTTCCTCCAAATCTTTTTGACACGTACATTACAGCATCGTGTGGATTTACGGCAACCAGATATTTTAGTGTGGTGTTCTGTTTCTATGTGCTCCATACCACTTGCTGTTCATCCAGGTTAAGCGGCCTAAAAAAGAATGAATTTTAGCAACAATGTCGAGAACTGCGTCAGTCGGTACACGATGGAAGGTGAAAAGCCAGCTGAAAACAAAGTTGTCGCCTTCTTTTTCTGTGTCCGTTGCGTTTTTAGCCAATCTTTCATCATCAAGCAATTTCAATTATGAATCACATAGAAAGCATTATCCAAGAAAAGGTTTCCAAGACATGCCTTGCCACGTGCACCTCGGAGCAGTCAATGATTGCTCGAAGCCTAGGAAAATGCTTCAGCTCTTTTAGATGTGAAGCATCTTATGGCGAAGTTTAATGCGGTGGTGGTGTGCGGCGTGACCACCATTACTGCGCATGCGCAAACCCTTTCAAAAAAAATAAAAATAAAAAACCTCCTCTTCCCCCTCTCTCTCCTCTAGGCATCCCTCCCCGCGGCAACCACACCCTCACTGCGCATGCGCCTCCCCTCCTCTCTCCCCTCCTACACTCCCCCTCTCTCCTCTAGGCATCCCTGCCCGTGGCGTCCACACTCCCACTGCGCATGCGCGTCCCTCCTCTCTCTCCTCTCCACGCTCCCCCCCCTCTCGCCTCGCGACGCCGACGCAGGCAGCGTCTGCTAGCGAGTTTTTTGGTTGAAAAAACCGACTGCTCGCGCTGCACAACCGTTCACTGGCCACCCCGTATATATGGCACTCGATCTTGACCTGCAAGGTGGTGCCAGTGGGAGATTTCTCCTGTGCGTTGTCGAACAATAAAAATTCGCAGCGTGCGCGTTAACTAAAAGCGGACTGCGGGTCTCTGTGTCCAGTCGGAGTCTTCTGTCTGTGAGAAAAGCGCTAGCGCCACAGTGGAATGCGCGGGGTTTTAGGCGTGGCCAGTGGAAGACGAAGACGTTGACGTAGAGAGACTCACGCGCTGTTCGCCTGTGTGGCGTTTGTATAGCCTGTGTGGTGTGGTATAGTGGTTTTGGTTCCGGTTTAGGAACATGTTCTCTTGCCCCCAGGGGGCGCCATTCCCTTGTATATAGTGTAATGCATGCATTAAATTAGAGCAGTTCCTGCTTGGCTACCGGCTGCTGCTGTACTTCTTTACGGCCGGCGCTTCGGGCGCCGTGCCCTTTGTTCTCCGTGCGTCGCGTCCGACGCACGATACCACATTTGGCGACGAGGATACTACGAATCCACGTGCATCAAGTGATACGGTGGGCATCTGAACTTTCTATTGTGCTGTCGTTCTCAGCACCCTGGCTGCTTCCCCACCATACCGTACTTTTCATCTACTGCCACCGGACTTACGACGAGGTTGTGGACCAGTACAGGTCGTTTTCGGACGCTGCGTTTGGACGCCTCCGGTGCTACTCCTGCTTCTCCTGCGCATCTTCCGTGGCTCTCTGTTTCACCGGCAGCATGAACGCCGCCATTCCACCTCCTGTTTTTTCTTCAGTGCCCCGGCGTTCCTCCCATTCCTTGGATGAAATGGCGCCGCGTGGCGGCCCGGACGCGACGCCGGAAAGGAAGAAGGCACTGCTGCTCAATGCTCTCGGGGTGGAAGGACTGGACGTGTACTACAAGGCTGCTGAGGAGCAAACGCTTGACGGTGAACAGTCTACCGGAGACGGTACGGGTCGCGACGCATACCAGCAGGTCTTAGCCGTCCTCGACGCATGCTTCGCGCCGCCTGAAGACGCTGTCTGCGTCCGTGCCCAGTTCCGACGCAGAGTGCAAGAGCCGGACGAAACTGCTGTCCAATACATTCAGGAGTTGCGACGTTGGGCCGACAGTTGCAGTTTCGGCACCGCAGCCAATACGATGCTACAAGACCAAATACTTCAAGGACTTCGAGACGCCCACTTAGTACGTGCTTTTATCAGAATGGGACACACTTTTACCGTGCAGAAAGCGTTAGAGCACGTCAAGCAGGAGGAACGCGTCGAGCGTACCATGCAGCAGCTGACTACTCAAGTCAACGCAGTTACGCGACGCAAGCATGGGTGCCTCGGCGTTCGTCCTCTTCTACCGTCTCCCGTGCAAGACTCGGCTCTACAGGGGCATGCTTCCTCCCCTACTTCACCGCCGTCCCAGCCGAGTGTCTGCTTCCGCTGCGGTTCGCCTCACCACTGGGCGAATTTTCCAGGCTGTCCTGCGCGACACCGTACTTGCAACATCTGCGGAAAGCAAGGACACTTCGCTGAGATGTGCCGGTCATCGGGAACCTCGGCGTCAATCCCAGACGGTGAGACAGGCCAAGAATGTACTGCCACGAATATAGTTGCAGTTTTACCGGTGGCAACGAAGACATGCTCTGCTACGAAAACCATGGCGGACCTTTCGGGTGATAATACGACTTCCGCTACTCCAACGACGCCTACTCTAGTTGGGTTTGTTAATACGGTTCATGCTTCACCTGTTCGCGTCTCGATTGCCTGTGTTCCTGTGCCTTCTACGGCCGCGTTACCTCCTACTGTGCCTGCTACGGCCGTGTTACCTGCTGATGTGCCTGGTACGGTCGTGTTACCTGCTGATGTGCCTGCTACGGCCATGTTACCTGCTGCTAGGCCTACTACGGCCATGTTACCTGCTGCTGGGCCTGCTACGGCCATGTTACCTGCTGCTGTGCCTGCTACGGCTGTGAGTCCTTCGACTGTGGGTGGTTTTGTGGAGACTGCTCCTGCTCGTCATTTCTCGGAGGTGCATCCACTTGTCGTGCCAGCCCCGACTGTGCCCGCTCCGGGGTGCTGCAGTGGTGCTGGGTCTGTGGCACCGAGACATACTCCATCAGTACCTAACCTTCATGTACGCACTTCGAAAGGTCGCTCCACAGGCCAGCGGAAGAGGTCTCCCGAAGAGGGGGGAGAGTTCACCGGCCAGTTGTTCTCCTCCTGCTCCACCGGACTACTGCGAGATACTGTAGTTCCGACAGGTTTCGTGGAAATGGCACCTGTACAGGCGTCGGCGCCGCATACTTAAATGTGACAGTGACTGTGCGGACATCCTCTCTCAAGGGAGGGTATGATGTGGTATAGTGGTTTTGGTTCCGGTTTAGGAACATGTTCTCTTGCCCCCCAGGGGGGCGCCATTCCCTTGTATATAGTGTAATGTATGCATTAAATTAGAGCAGTTCCTGCTTGGCTACCGGCTGCTGCTGTACTTCTTTACGGCCGGCGCTTCGGGCGCCGTGCCCTTTGTTCTCCGTGCGTCGCGTCCGACGCACGATACCACATGTGGCATAGGAGTTATTATGTGTAGTAAATTATTCTGCATCCTTTTATTACGTCTCATGTGATCAACGACGCCCGAAGACAACATAATCAGATGTGGGATCGCCATCCAGTCGCCACCGAGATCGATAGTGAGTTTGATCAGTCGACGGAGCGTGTTAACCCTAAATGGAAAGAACCGAGGGAACATCCAACCCGACTGGCGGTGGAGACACAGACTTTGGCCACGGAGACACCATCACGGCTCGCGACCTCCTGCAAGTCCTCCAAGAAAAGGACCGTCTTCTATTGACCCTGCTGCAAAGACTGACTGTGGCCGGCGCGGCGCAGCCTCAACCAGCGCCAACGTTCCAGGTGATTCCAGACTTAAGCCATAACATCAGTCCTTTCGACGGCTCCGAGGACGCTCCTTCAGCGCGTGAATGGATTGAAAACATTCGTCGAACGTCGAATCTTCACGGGTGGCCAGCTGCCTACACGCTAGAAACTGCCAAGGCCCGGTTGGTTGGAGCTGCCAAGGATTGGTACCGTTCGAGGAGCTCCCAAATCACGTCGTGGGAAGAATTAGAAGTACGTTTCCGCCGGACCTTCGTCAGCCAGACTCGCGTCGCGGAACGATGGCGCAGGATGCAAGAGCGCGTGCAGCAGCGTAACGAGAGCACGACCGCCTACTTCCAGTCTAAGGTGCGTCTTTGTCATGAATTAAACCTGGACTTCAACGATACACGAGAAGAAGTTCTCACGGGTTTACGCTCTCGCGAACTCTGCACTATGCTCTTGGGAAGGACGCATGACGACGACGACGACCTACTGCACGACATCTTGGAGTTCGAGCGCATCGAACGAGAACGGCGGGAGCTTTTCGGATCGCGCAACCGAAGCCTCATGTCACCACCATTTTCGGAGCGCAGCCTCCCCATGACAAGAGAAGAGGCCGTCGACTGGAACCATGGAACGGATCGACGCCAGCTATTGCCGTCCATTAACCAACACAGAGAGCGCAAGTGCTACAACTGCAATCTCTACGGCCACATAGCACGTGACTGTCCGGAGCCTAAGCGACCGCTCAAGTGTCAGCGTTGCCAAGCAACGGACCACACCCAACGCAACTGCCAAGCCTTCTCAAGTAACGAGTCAAATGTCGTCGCAGAAGCGCTCCCTTGCACCGGGGCAGGTCATGTTTTGATCAAAGAAGTGGTCTTCAATGATGACTTCACTTTAGTAGGCCTGATCGACACGGGCAGTTCCGGTTGTTTGTTGCGTGCGTCAGCGGCGGCACGATGCGGCATTGAGATGGTTCTGGAACCTACTCCTCTGTACGGATTTGGCAGCAACGACGTGCCAGCGACTAGAAGCTTTGGTCACTGCCAGGCGAAGATTAGCATCGATGGCATTGCCGCGGAGAAAGTTCCTATATTAGTGGTTCCTGACGACGCCCAAAGTGTTGATTTACTGGTGGGCAGATCCTTCACCAACCTACCCTTCGTTACGTATTGCAAAGTCGGTAGCACGTTTCGCTTCTACCACCTAAACGACTGCCCTTTCTCAGGTGCAGTGCGGTTCGAACAGCAGTCGAAGCTGAAACTTAGACCAAGAGAAGAACGTGAGCTTCAACAAGATACAGTCAACTACATAACTACATCTACCGATCGATCTGTGACTGGCTTTCACGAGCAGTGTGGACGTCATGTGCTTCTTGACGTGCAACAGGAAGAAATAGCAGAGCCACTGAGCTCCACGGATGGCAATGCGGCTGTGATTGAGAAAACTTCAGAGTACGGTAGACCAGTACTTGTGGACAAGAACGATGACGAACGGCTTGCAGGTCACCAAAGACAAGCTTTCACAAAGAAATATAGGTCGTCAAATATTGAAGACCAGTCGAAAATCTCAGCAGAGGAAGCCAAGCGCAGGACAACGTTCAGAGACTCAAAGCTGTGTCACCGTCTCAAGAAGTGTGCCTTCGGCAAAGAAAGCATTGACCCTTCGGTTTCTTTTTCGACTAGAGGACGGAGAGAGCCAACAGAAGAGAAGACAAGTGCCACTTCTAAGCTTCCAAAGCCACAAACTGCCCATGATATAAAAAAGATTGTTTGGATTAGGGAGCTTCTGTCGCAACTTAACTCCCGAAGCACGCCCTTACGGCTGAGCCTTTTACGAGATTTTTTTCGTGATCTTTTGGCACCATGTGCGAAGAGGATTCCAATGTGAAGTTCTTGTGTGGTGTGAAACGATATTTTTTTCTGCACTTCGTGTTGTGGCTTTCCCCAAGGTCAAGCCAGTCAGGATGGCCGGAAGTGTTTAGGCTGTGTGCCGTGAAAATCTTTAGCGTTAGTTCGTGTATATAGTGCTTGTGTGTTTTTGTTTGTTTGTTGAACTTCCTTCCGGTTTGAGTAACCCTGCTTATTTGTTTTTTTCTTCATCGTCTGCCATTTAGTAAGGAAATTGAATAGGAGGATGACCGAGCTAAAGCAATTAACTTGTTGTGATCGCCTTAACGAGGACGTTAAGCTCTTCAGGATGGCCGAATGTTGGAAAAGCGCTAGCGCCACAGTGGAATGCGCGGGGTTTAGGTGTGGCCAGTGGAAGACGAAGACGTTGACGTAGAGAGACTCACGCGCTGTTCGCCTGTGTGGCGTTTGTGTAGCCTGTGTGGCATAGGGAGTTATTAAATGCGAAGCATTTCTTAGCGAACTTCGGCGACTTTGAGCGTATCTATCTATCTATCTATCTATCTATCTATCTATCTATCTATCTATCTATCTATCTATCTATCTATCTATCTATCTATCTATCTATCTATCTATCTAATCTATCTATCTATCTATCTATCTATCTATCTATCTATCTATCTATCTATCTAGCCGCCTACGACTTTGTGCTCTCTTGGCCGTATTGTTAATGGGATTTATACCAAAATTGGTATGGAATAACATGACTGTATGACAAACAGGACTGACTGGTCATATCATGAAAATCATGACTAACTTGTCATGAAAACGATGATTTACACGCCATGGACATAGTGCTCCTGAGGCCGTTTTCTTAACTTGATATATCCAAATATTCGTACGATAAGACATTTCTGCATGACCAACATAAGTGACAGGTGGTAATATGAAAATAATGACCTGCATGTCATGTACAACATGATTTACATGCCACGCTCATGGCGCGCTGACGGCCGTTTCGCTAGCTTGATATATACTAAATTTGGTATTGCGTGACTTGACTGTATGACGAACATAAATGCCAAGTGGTAATATGGAAATCATGACATGTCATGTGCAACATGACTTGCATGCCACGCTCATGACAATCTCGTGGCCGTTTCGCTAGCTTGATATACACCAAGTTTGGTATGGAGGGACGTGACTGTATGACGAGCTAAATGACAGGTGGTAATATGAAAGTCATGTCCTGCACGTCATATACAACATGATTTACATGCCACGCTCATGGCGCGCTGACGGCCGTTTCGCTAGCTTGATATACACCAAATTTAGTATTGCGTGACGTGACTGTACGACGAACATAAATGCCAAGTGGTAATATCGAAATCATGACATGTCATGTGCAACATGACTTGCATGCCACGCTCATGACACTCTCGTGGCCGTTTCGCTAGCTTGATATACAACAAACTTCGTATTGAGGGACGTGACTGTATGACGAGCATAAATGACAAGTGGAAATATGGAAACCATGACATGTCATGTGCAACATGACTTGCATGCCACACTCAGGGTACTGCCGTGGCCGTTTCGCTAGCTTGATATACACCAAATTTGGTATTCAGCGACGTGATTGTATGACGAGGATAAAGGACAAGTGGTAATATGCAAACCATGACATGTCTTGTGCAACATGACTTGCATGCCACGCTCATGACACTCTTGTGGCCGTTTCGCCAGCTTGATATACACCAAATTTTAAGGTGAAAGCCTTTGATGTCTCATGCTCACGTCCGCCCGTCCGTCCGTCCGTCCCTCCAGCCGTGCCCTGGCACAGTGCCAGGTGGGCGCCGGGGCGCGCAAACGGACGCCGGTCGCGTTGGACTCTACAGCGCTCGCGCTTTGCTTGCGTAGCGTCGCTGGGCCCAGCGTCTCTAATCATGTAAGGAGGAAGACGCGCGCATCACGTTCCATTCTGACTGACCCCGTCTCAGTGGGCACAGGCGTTCGAGGAACACACTTTGGAATTGAGAAAGTGTCCGTCCATTTTAACGCTAGAACGCGGATGGCGTCTGCACGATGCGCAGAGCGCGAGAATACGAACGCATGCGAAACGGAGGCAGATTGGTCTCGCGTCTCGCTGCGATTCGAGGTAAAAAATTAAGCGAACATAAGTGGCAGGTGGTTACATGAAAATCTTAGCATGCATGTCATCTACAATGCCATTTACATGTCACGCTCATGGTGCGCTTGCGTCCTGTTCGCTAGCTTGATATACACCAAAATTGGTTTGCGGGATGTGACGATATATCGAACATAAGTGGCAGGTGGTAACATGAAAATATTGGCATGCATGTCATCTACAGTGCCATTTACATGCCACGCTCATGGTGCGCTTGCGTCCAGTTCGCTAGCTTGATATACAGCAAAATTTGTATTGCGTGACGTGACTGTATGACGAACACAAATGACAGGTCCTAACATGTAAATAATGACATGCATATTATGTACAGCATGACTTGCTCCCTGCTGGCTGCTTCGCTTCACATCGATTCCCACAGTGCGTGGGATCTGCCGGTTTTTTATGTGTAGTAAATTATTTTGCATCCTTTTATTACGTCTCATGTGATGAACGACGCCCGAAGACAACATGTCTCTCGTTGCCCATTAGCAGCGATTGGCATGTTCCAGTAGGAAACACCGCTCCATCACTGCGTGCTTTGCGCCTCCCCAGTTTTCTGTCCTGCGCAACGCTGCGATGAGCGCCAGCGTCAACGCCTCCGCCAGTGTAAGCGTTAGCGCCCGCTGCTTCGCATCTACATATGGTTCCCTTTAGCGGGAGATGGTGTAATTTTTTAAATGCGAAGCATTTCTTAGCGAACTTCGGCGACTTTGAGCGTATCTATCTATCTATCTATCTATCTAGCCGCCTACGACTTTGGGCTCTCCTGGCCATATCGTTCATGGGATTTATACCAAATTTGGTATGGCATAACATGACTGCATGACTAACATGAATCACTGGTCATATCATGAAAATCATGACTAACTTGTCATGAAAAGTATGATTTACACGCCATGGCCATAGTGCTCTTGAGGCAGTTTCCATAATTTGTTATATCCAAAAATTGGTACGATGCGACATTTCTGCATGACGAACATAAATGACAGGTGGTAATATGAAAATCATGACCTGCATGTCATGTACAACATGATTTACATGCCACGCTCATGGCGCGCTGACGGCCGTTTCGCTAGCTTGATACACACCAAATTTGGTATTGCGTGACGTGACTTTATGACGATCATAAATCCCAAGTGGTAATATGGAAATCATGACATGTCATGTGCAACATGACTTGCATGCCACGCTCATGACGCTCTCGGGGCCGTTTCGCTAGCATAATATACACCAAATTTGGTATTGAGGGACGTGACTGTATGACGAGCATAAATGACAAGTAGTAATATGGAAACCATGACATGTCATGTGAAACATGACTTGCATGCTACGCTCATGGCACTCCCGTGGCCGTTTCGCTAGCTTGATATACACCAAATTTGGTATTGCGTCACGTGACTGTATGACGAACATACATGCCAAGTGGTCATATGGAAATCATGACATGTCATGAGTGACATGACTTGCATGCCACGCTCATGACGCTCTCGTGGCCGTTACGCCAGCTTGATATACACGAAATTTTAAGGCGAAGGCCTTTAATGTCTAATGCTCACGTCCGCCCGTCTGGTCGCCCGTCCGTCCCACCAGCCGTGTCCTGGCACGGTGCCAGGTGGGAGTGCCGGGGCGCGCAAACGGACGCCGGTCGCGTTGGACTCTACAGCGCTCGCGCTTTGCTTACGTAGCGTCGCTGGGCCCAGCGTTTCTAATCATGCAAGGAAGGAGACGCGCGCATCACGTTCCATTCTTACCGACCCCGTCTCAGTGGGTACAGGCGTTCGAGGAACACACTTTGGAATTGACAAGGTGTCCGTCAATTTAAACGCTGGAACGCGGATGGCGTCTGCATGATGCGCAGAGCGCGAGAATACAAACGCATGCGAAACGGTGGCAGATTGGTCTCGCGTCTCGGTGCGATTCGAGGTAAGAAATTAAGCGAACATAAGTGGCAGGTGGTAACACGAAAATCTTGGCATGCATGTCATCTACAATGCCATTTACATGCCACGCTCATGGTGCGCTTGCGTCCACTTCGCTAGCTTGATATACGCCAAAATTTGTATTGCGGGACGTGACTGTATAAAGAACACAAATGACAGGTCCTAACATGTAAATAATGACATGCATATTATGTACAGCATGATTTACTCCCTGCTGGCTGCTTCGCATCATATCGATTCCCACAGTGCGTGGGATCTGCCGGTTTTTTCAGTCAACCAGCTCTCGCATACTTCACGACTTGGGAACTTTATCAGGTCTTTGCACAAATGATGCATGCTGTCCAGTACAGTCCTGAAACTCTGGCTTACTGTTCTGGGATCTATACTAAACCGGTACGCCAGGTCTCTCTGAAGGGAACGTTGAGCCGCAGCTTCATCAAAAATGTCAGGAGCTGTACCTCATGTGGAAACTTCTTTCGGGCCGCTGGCAAGACGGGCACAATGCTTGACAAAATGGCAAAAAACACAACCTTTGGGAGACCTGCAGAGGAACGTGGACAGTAGTATGTTTTTTGGTGAAAACAGGACAGCAAAACATTGAACTTTTGCAGGGGTGGCACATATTAACTTCAAGCAAGCCACTCCTGTTCAACATTTATACAAGCAAAAAGGCTTTTACCCTAAAATGTGTAAAACTGGACCTTTGCTTCGCTCATATGTTTCACTAGGTTCCGATCTTGTTTTTCCACATACCGGGTGCTTTCGCGCTTGAGTTTCTCGATGGTAAAATTTAACTTCCTTACTTACTCTTTCAAACGCTGCCAGGAGTCGCACATAGCAGTGTCAACGTCCGTCTGCACTTCTGTCGATCTATCAAAGAAACGCGCGCATCTTAATGCGTACACAGTGCACTGCACCGAACAGCCTCAGCTAATCGCGAGCTTTAACACATACCTTGCATTCCTTGTAGCATGAATATGCGATGGCACTTCGTCTTCGTCGTCCTGATTATCCTGACAAGAGTCGTCTCCCGGTGAACCCATCGCATCGTCCGCTGTTTGGCGTGCAGTGGCGTCCTGTGTACGCGATGTCGGCTACTGTTGCTTCGCCCATTCCCGCTTTTACATGTGAAGCATCTTATGGCGAAGTTCAATCCGGTGGTGGTGGTGGTGGTGTGCGGCGTGACCACCCTTACTGCGCATGCGCGAACCCTCTCCACGCACCTTCTGTCTTACGCTCCCCCTCTCTCTCCTCTAGGCATCCCTCCCGCGGCGTTCACACTCCCATTGCGCATGCGCGTGCCCTTCCCCTCTCTCCTCTCCCTAGGCTTCCCCCTCTCTCTCCTCTAGGCATCCCCCCAGATGCGTCCGCACCTCCACTGCGCATGCGCGTCCCCTACCCCTCTCTCTCCTCTAGGCATCCCTCCCTGCGGCGACCACACCCCCAACTGCGCACGCGCGTCCTCACCCCCCTCTCTCTTCTTTCCTACGATCCCCCCTCTCTCCTCTGGGCATCCCTCCCGCGGCGTTTACACCCCCATTGCGCATGGGCGTCCCATCCCCCCTCTCTTGCCTCGCAACGCCGACGCAGGCAGCGTCTGCTAGCGAGTTTCTTGATTGAAAAAACCGACTGCTCGCGCTGCACAATCGTTCAACGCCGACGCAGGCAGCGTCTGCTAGCGAGTTTCTTCATTGAAAAACTAGCAGTTGTTCCGATGTACGAATACAACCGATAAGCGAAGCTCCTTAGAAATGGGACGCACGCGGCGTTCGGCGAGCGCGGCGTTTCTTGTCCAGGTAACGGACCTACCGCTGGACGGACGACAGGGTGAAGCGATGGTTTCGCGCGTTCACCGGTTTTAGGGGAGAGGGAAGAGTCGGAGAAAGAGGGAAAGGGGAGACCAATCTGCCTCCGTTTCGCATGCGTTCGTATTCTAGCGCTTTGCGCATCTTACAGACGCCATCCGCGTTCCAGCGCTCATAAAGCGCATCTACCTCCCGCGTGCGCGAGAGACGCCACATCTACACTGTACCACAGCTGGCACGTGCCAAGGAGCTTGAACGGCGACGGTGACGGCGGGGGTGCCAGCCCTAAGGATCTTCGCTCCTAAAAACCGACTGCTCGCGCTGCACAACCGTTCACTGGCCACCCCGTATATATGGCACTCGATCTTGACCTGCAAGGTGGTGCCGGTGGGAGATTTCTCCTGTGCGTTGTCGAACAATAAAAATTCGCAGCGTGCGCGTTAACTAAAAGCGGACTGCGGGTCTCTGTGTCCAGTCCGGAGTCTTCTGTCTCTCGTTGCCCATTAGCAGCGATTGGCATGTTCCAGTAGGAAACACCGGTCCATCACTGCGTGATTGCGCCTCCCCAGATTTCTCTCCTGCGCAACGTAGGGAGCCTTCATGTGCGCGCGCCTCGAGGCACGGAGACGCGCACATGAAGGCTCCCTAGCGCAACACCGCGATGAGCGCCAGCGCCAACGCCGCCGCCAGTGTAAGCGTTAGCGCCCGCTGCTTCGCATCTACACATGGTTACCTTTAGCGGGAGATGGTGTAATTTTTTTCTCCAAAGATGCATGCTGTGTGTAACTGCAGAAAGAAACCACGGCTTACAGAATCTGATAAGTGCACGTAATAGCTTTACAATACCTCTCCTCCCTCTTTCGTGCAGCTTCAGTAGCCCTTTCATCGTACCGGAATAAAGACGGCACATAATCAACATGCTGAGGATCCTTGCTGGGTGCTCCAGTTTGTTTTGATTGATTATTAGAAGGGGGGCATCGGCACTAGAAAGTAAGTAGACGTAGTTATTCGCCCAAACACTTACCTGTGACGAAATGATCTTCACATATTCTAGCCCCTACATTCGGTATCCAGAACTCGCCGGTCACGGTCGCTCGTTTGACGGCGACTGCCCATTTACGCTTGAGCGCTTCGTTCCATGGAAAACGAAACATTTTCTTCCGTTTCACGGAAGAATTCGCACATCCTAATGCCGAGCAGCCAACCATAACCACGTCAAAGAAGCATGTTTTCTTCACCACCAACGGAAAATCGCGCAGCAGACACTATAGACACGGCTGACCGAAAAATCCGAAGAGCTAACCCTCGAACCGGAAGTCGGGCGCAGACGACAGCGGCATTTTGCTATCCACCTATTGATGGAAACTGCGCACTCCTTTGTGAGTTTCCGATTCATTCTCTGTAGTCACATTGTGCGACGCTGGGCTGACGCTTGCCTCAGCGCTTCTCATGTGGTTGGCCGCACTCTCTGGCGGCGTTCATGTGACGACGCCTAGAGACGCAATGCCAGAAAACGCTGGCAAAACAAAAATGGCGCATGTGGTTCTTCATTAAATATATGACAGCGAGTGTCATAGGCGTGGACAGGGGTCTCTACTAGAGGGGGGGGGGGCAAAGCTTTGTCGCAGGAGCGCCCTCCCCCTTCGTTGGTCTGGTCCGAGAGACTTGCTTTACAGTGGATGAAAAAATGTAAATGAAGCATGTCACGGTGGTCTCCCTTTGGTTCCTGATTTTAAGGCGAAAGTCTTTAATGTCTCATGCTCACGTCCGTCCGGCGTGCGTCCGTCCGTGTCCGTCCGTCTGTCCGTGCGTGTCCGTCCGTCCATCCGTCCGTCCGTGTCCGTCCGTCCGTCTGTCCGTGCCGTCCGTCCATCCGAGCCCTGGCACGGATCCAGGTGGCCGCCGGGGTGCACAAATGGACGCCGGTCGCGTCGGACTCTACAGTGCTCGCGCTTTGCTTGCGTAGCGTCGCTGTGCCCAGCGTGTGGAATCATTCTGACCGACGCCGTCTCAATGGACACAGGCGTTCGCGGAACACACTTTGGAATTTACAAAGGGTCCGTCACTTCAAGCGCTGGAACGCGGATGGCGTTTGTACGATGCGCAAAGCGCGAGAAAATACGAACGCATGCGAACGGAGGAATCGGTGCGAATCGCGGTAAATAATTAAACAAGAAAACACGCACACGTTCGGTTTGTCTGTTATCCCACTGAGAGTGTAAGAGAAAAAAGACGTGGTATAGTCAGTCGAATGGCCACACGCTTTCGCCGTAAACTCTTTGGAATGTACAAAGTGTCCTTCAGTTTTTTTTTCCGGGAGTTAATTGGGAAGCAAACAGTTCTTGGAATATAACATCAGGTGCCATTGTCGTCAAAAATATGCGTAGCACTGTAGACACAAGTCCAACTGAGTAAATATATGGGAGAAGACTATTAGGAGAAAGACCGCCCCCCCTGCCTCCCCTCCACGTGCCCACGCCCAGAGTAAAAAATACTGTTTGTGACATGTGGCGCACCCTCATGTGCTGGCCCGGGTAATGCGGGTATGCGACTTACGTGATGGGGGCAGGTGTTATTATTGTTATTTATGATGATGTTCATGACATGCTTGTCATTAGTCATATCATGTGGCCTGCCATTCCCTTTTGCAGTGATTTATAATTATGCCGCGCTATGCCGATTGTTTTACATTAGGCGCGAGGCACAGCACTGCAGACGCGGGCGCTGCAATCGCTGTGACGTACAGGGTTGGATAACGCGATCTCTCCTCGCTCCGGTGGAGGGAGGCGGACGGTTGAATGCGTTACTCTGAACAATAAGCATCGGGAGGGGGGGGGGGCGCCCCTCCCCCTGTTTATATAAGAGTGGGGGCGCGAAGTCTGCCCCATGGTTGACGTATATAGGGTAGGGGGGGGGTGCGTTCTGTGAACCATCGCCCCTCCTGAAGGGTAACCCTGCGCAAGCTTGTGCTTTTAAAGACGATAGTCTTCCTTGGGATACTTGCCGTTGTCAGAAGGGAGGGGGAGTCGGCATCCCGAAGGCGCCTCGTCCCAGAGCTTACATACTCATCGACCCCTTATCATACAATACGTTTGCCCCGGCAAGCTTCCCGCCCCGGGTCACAGGGCGGGATATTTTTGTTTTGGGCAGACGGTCCTACCCGGACAAGGGTGCCGCGTTCGCTCGGCGCGAAGCGCCGAGCAGACGCGGCAATTCTCGTGGCCCCACGCCAACAAGAAGGCCGGTGCCTTACCCAGGCAAGGGGGCTACTCTTTTCCGTAACAACCGAAGTCGCTGCGTACGGAGCTGTAGCCAATCCATACCACCTGGCGGTTTGAGGCCGCCGAGGCTCCCGTCCAATGTGGATGAGTATGCTACCGTCCGGCATGACGGCGAAGGTCGGCGCGCACGAGACAGACATAGCAAAGTCATGCCTGCTGGTTTCCTGCCAGCGAGAGGCGTAGATTGCGAGCGCAAGAGTGTTGCGCACGCAAACAACCATCGCACCAGCGCGCGAACGCGGCGAACATGCGAGCGGAGAAAAAAAAAAAGCGGTTGGAAGTAGAAAAGTTGTGAGTGATTCTTTATTGAATAAAAAAAATAATAATAAAAAAATGTTGGAGGGACAAGGTAGGGAAATGGGGAAGGAGTGCACGATAACTGTCTGAGTAAGGACACCTTAACCGAAACACTCGCGGGGGGATGGGGATAAAAGAGACAGTGAGAGAGAAGAGAAAAAGGTAGGATAAAAAAGAGAAGAAAAAAAAGGGAGAGAGAGAGGAAAAAATAAAAAGGTCTGTCTCGCGAAGAGAAGCGCTGGTTCACCGTGGCGAGCGGCTTAAAAAAGCCGCCCGATTAGGTTAGAATCTTCAAGGAAGGCGAGGAGGGCCGAAAGCGCAACACGGCGGCAATCCTCGTGGCCGGTAGGGTGGAGGAAGTCCTGGAGGGTCGCACAGGGTAGGCCGACGCGGCGGTACGCCATGACGAGCCGCTTCCGTGCGTCAATAAGGGACGGGCACTGGCAGGCGAGATGCACAACTGTTTCCACCGTGCCGCAATCGACGCAGTTCGGTGAAGCCGCGCCGCGGAGACGATGCCTACGCTCCGCGGGCCACACAGATCCGGTCCTCAGAGCGAGGAGGAGCGCGCGATCGCGGCGGGAGAATCCAGAAGTAGGAAGTGGAGGAGGGGGACGTCCAGCGGCGACCCGCGCGTCAGGATCCAAGTAGAAAAGTTGTCATGCGGCCGCTCGCTCGGAGGCGGGCGAGGGGGGAGAGGGAAAGAGCGCCCGCCAAGGCGCGCGCGGGGTCGACATGCAAAATATCGCGCGGAGCGCTGGTGCCCGCAATAGGCTTCCCAACCTCGGCCAGGGGGCGCTGGGTCGCACGCGTTTCGCCGCCTTTCTTGCAAAAACCGGTCGCTCGTCCCCCCGCTCCCGGCTTTCGACTGCGCTTTGTCAGCACGTTTACGCGGCCTGCACGCGCTTTCGTCGGCTCGCCTTGCACGTGCAGCCTCACGTGTCGCTTGCTCCGAAGGTTTAGAAACATGTCAAGAGATGGAAAAAAGGATTTTTACGGTGTGAATCTCACCAGAGGTGAGCGGTTGATCGACAACTTTTGCGAAACCTAGCAGGCCGTCCAGGGCGATGCTGCTTAGCGCGCGCTACGAGCGTGTCGTTGGTGAATGGCCACATTTCTATGACATAATTAGTGAGGTGACTGCGCGAATTCTCTATTTATGTTACCGGTAAAACGCACAATCATTGTGGCAATCGTGTCTGCTGTCACCAGACAACCACCATACTTTCGCGTGCGTTTGTGCAGTGCTCGGCTTTCAATTGCTTGGATGCCAAGTTTGTCGCGCGGCTTCAAATTTATTATGGGCTCAGTGTGAAGACCATGAATTTAAGTCTGCCCTATTGAGTCGCTGGCAGCAATGCGAACTGTTCATTTTCCAATTTTGCAGAGGTTTGCATCGGGTGATAACAACGTCGTATCGTAAGTTTAATGCCACTTATGATTTTTTACAGCTCCCTTTGACAGCATAATGATGCGCGCAAAAAAAAAATAAATCTGTTATGCGTACTTCGACCATGCATGTTTCCTGCAGCGGCGTGTTTCATTTCGGATAATATCCACGCCTGATCACGCATCATGTTCGCTGATTCGAATGTCGTTTCGGTTGTTTTGACAGTTCATTTGGTCATCGTCATTCTATACAATATCCACTGGGATCACGCATGTTTATGGTTACGCCGAGATTTGCCCCTGATAACCGCGTGTGATTTCGCGAAACCATCGAACATTTTATTGCAGCCTCTTTTTTTTTTTTTTTTTTTAAGCATAATATTTTACGTGCCGAAACCACGATATCATTATGAGGCACACCGTGGTGGGAGACTTCGGATTAATTTTGACCACTTGGGGTTTTTTAACGTGCACCTAAATCAAGGCGGTGTTACTGCATCTCGCTCCCATTGAAATGCAGCTGCCGTATGCGGGAATCGATCCCACGAACTCGATCCTAGCAGCGCAATACCTCAGCCTGCTAAGTAATCACCGTGTGTTGCATGCAAGGCCAATATAAATGCTCTGTGCAAGCACGCAGCTTAAATCTGTTTACATTGAGCGGCGACGGGGAATGTACCGCCGTCAGCTGAATAAAACACTTGTAGTGCTCACGGGACGGTATTTAAACTGTGGTGTATTAAGCTTACATACTCCGCTGCTCTCACATTACAAATGGTTGACTTGGAAAGCCAGCTCACAATCTCGAAATACACAGCGGTTGTCTATTTGCTGTAGCTTCCGTTCACAAAAGTAATTGCCTTTGAAATGAAACCGGCCATCGCGTTTCTCCCCGTTAATAGTTAGTAATACTGTGTACGACAAAAAAAAAATTCAAAGTAACAAGACCGTAAAAGCATCGCTTAGTGCGCCGAACTGCCATAATCCACTCCTGACGCCTTTGCTTTCCTCGCAATGTTTGCATTGGAAACGGTGGAACTTGACGCGCCGTTTTCGGCTCACAATGCGGCAGGAGTGCGTGCCTGCTTCCAGGATGACGAAGGAGCGGCGCCCGTAGCGTGAAAAATGCTAGATAAAAGCCCCAAAGAACACGTTTCCGCGCGCGCAATGGGAAAAGCAAGCAAGCGCGACCCGTCCTAGCGACCGGAGGTTTCCCCTCTCTCCGCTAGGGCAGCGGACGGCGCTGCGCAAACTTGAGGTTGGGTTCCCTATGGCGTAAACAAGTTACGCCAAGCGTAAACAAATCGTGCAGAAAAACGACTCACCGTATCGTGTTGCTCGAAGGGGAGCCATTAGAAATTAATAGTTAGTGTCCCTCCTGACTCGCTATAAATCACTGCCGGCCGGCGCCAGATTTCGAGAAACTCCTTAACGCCTAGGCGGTACCGCTCGCGGAAAAGATGGAACCAGACCTCCTTCCGCACTTTTGCAAGCACTTCTTGAAGGTCCGCCACCCCTTCCCCGAAAACGGCTGCGCAGCGTGCCCACAGGTCGGCAAAAAAAGTGGAACTCACTCAGACTCACTCAAGAAATATAGCTTGCGCTTTGCACTCACTCGGACTCAGACTCATCAAAATTTTCCTGAGCCGGACTCACTCGGACTCACACTCACGAAAATTTTCTTCAACCGGACTCACTCAGACTCAAACTCACCAAAACATTACTCACCCGGACTCACTCAGACTCAGACTCGCGACTCCATCTGAGTCTGAGTGAGTCCGAATGAGTCGACTCGTGAGTCCGTTAGCCTAGCTAGAATTAGCTTCTTCGACCATGGTGTCAATGCGCTTTAACACAAATATTTCACGTAATCAGTGCTCTTCTTGGCGCCTTTTGATATAGTACGTTCGAATACGAGTTATGAGTTCTCGCCAACCAGTAAGGTCATTTTTATTGAAAAAGATGACAACATAACATATATTTATCAAGAACGTCCCTGGAAGAGCTGGCGGGGGGGGGGGGGGAGGAGGTCAAGGCACCCCCCTACGTAATTCACGCCTCTGATAAAAAAAAAATATTGAAATGGTGTATGAACGATAGTGCTTTGGAATACGTGTGAGCAGACGTGAGTATAAACGTTAATTCAGGTAAGGCTTATAGTAATGCAGAAGATGAGGGGATAGGACCATAGGTCGGCAAAAAAAGTGGAACTCACTCAGACTCACTCAAGAAATATAGCTTGCACTTTGGACTCACTCGGACTCAGACTCACCAAAATTTTCCTGAGCCAGACTCACTCGGACTCACACTCACAAAAATTTTCTTCAGCCGGACTCAGTAGGACTCAGACTCACCAGAATATTACTCACCCGGACTCACTCAGACTCAGACTCACGGCTTGATCTGAGTCTGAGTGAGTCCGAGTGAGTCGACTCGTGAGTGAGTTCGCCGACCTATGAGCGTGCGAACCAGACTTGGTATAGGCACTCAACGAGAAGGAGCACGAACTGGTTGACCGCGTGAGAAGGCAAAGGATTCAGATACCTAACTGTGGGATAAGGAACTCCCGGGAGCTTAAACAAGTCAACTATTCTTTGGAGCAGGGCTTTTGGAATAGCGCACTTCCAGAAGATATGAACCGGGTCCCCTTGACTATGACAGAATGGACAAACACCTCTCTTGACGTTTGTTGTGAAGGGTCTGTACATGATAGGCACACATCCTCTTGCCAAGCGGTACATAAAGTAGCGCGCCTGGCGTCGAGAAAGCTGGCAGTTATGAGCTTCCAGCTCGGCTGGTGCCGGGACAGGTCAAACTTATAGTGCTTTCAACGCAGAAATGTTGGGTCTGTTTAGAAAAAAAATATTTACACTAAAACCACAACCCTCGCGCGAAACTCTCCGCTCATTATAGCAGGAGATTTCAATGCACCCCACCCGTCATGGGGCTACCCCCAGGCAACGGCCAAGGGCACTAACCTCACGCGAGCAATAGACGACCTGTCCCTCACACTCATAACAGATCACCGATTCCCTACGAGACTAGGCACATTAGTACGCCGCGACACTACACCAGACTTAGTATTCACCCGTAACGTCACGGGCCACACCTGGACCAATACGCAGGAGAACCTGGGCAGCGATCACTTCATCATACGTATCGAAGTACCCAACGCAACACCCCCACCCCGTACATTTACGCTAACGGATTGGGATGCATTTCGCACCCTCCGCAAAAACAACACCACTACATACAACACATTCACCGAACTACTTTCCTCCCTCCAGGAAGACGTCGTCAAAGCAACAAAAACAATACAAACAGAACTCGAGGTCCCGAGAATGGACCCACACCTCGCACACATGCTTGAGGCAAAAGCATCGATACTCGCACGCTGGAAAACACAACGACTCAACAGACGCTTGCGTAAACGCATAGCAATACTTAACCAAGACATCGCCCAATATTGTACGGAGCTTACAAGACTCCAATGGCACGAGCTCTGCTCGGCGGTCGATAGCCGCATGAGAACGGGAGGTAAATGGAACCTCCTAAAACACATGCTCGACGACCGCCAAACAAAAGACAACCAGACTCATGCCATAGACCGCCTTCTACATTCGCACAAGAAGACGGGAGAAACGGAGACGACCTTCCTGGAGGAAATAGCCAAGCGACACCTCCCCCTACGTCCAGCACAACCCACCGACTACCCACAAATAGAATGTCAAGCAATACCCGAACTCGACGACCCATTCACGGAGTCTGAAATTCGGGAAGCTTTATATAACCTCAACAGTAGATCGGCCCCCTGGTCCTGACAGGGTAACCAACCGCCTGCTGCGAAACTTAGACGACCAAGCCATCACACTACTCACGAAAGACATAAATCACATGTGGGAAACCGGCCACGTGCCTGAACAATGGCGCATCGCCACAGTAGTCCTCCTCTCAAAGCCAGGCAAACTACTCAACTTTGATAATCTACGCCCCATCTCCTTAACCTCATGTATGGGAAAAGCAGCTGAACATGCTATCCTAAACCGCGTATCGCGTTACATAGAAGACAATGACCTATTTCCATTCAATATGGTAGGGTTTCGACCACATCTCTCAACACAAGACGTCATGTTATTACTAAAGAAGCAGATCTTCGACTCAAAAACGAGAGATGTCCGCGGCATCCTCGCCCTAGACCTCACCAAAGCATTCGACACAGTCTCGCACCGCTTCATACTGGAATCCATTGCCAGCCTCGGCCTCGGTAAAAGATTCCAGGCATACGTCCGTTCTTTCCTGCAAGACAGAAAAGCCCTCAACTACGAGTATCGCAACTAACATCCGATACATACACATTGGGTCCCAACGGGACACCACAAGGAGCGGTCATTTCCCCACTCCTTTTCAACATAGTAATGAAGGGACTCTCCGACAAACTCCGCGACATCCCTAACATAAACCATGCTCTATACGCGGACGACATCACCATCTGGTGCCCGGGAGGCTCCCTGGCAGAAGTAGAGCAGGCCCTCCAAGTCGCTCTCGATACCACGGAGGCCTACCTACAAAACAGCGGACTGCGACTGTCACCCACGAAATCAGAGTTGCTACTGTACCGGCAATCTCGCCAAGGCGTTCGTCATCTAACCCCCTTAGACGAGCTCCCCATAGCACTACATACAAAAGACGGGCAACGAATACCCCGCGTTGACTCCATACGCATCCTCGGCCTTCTTGTCGAGGCCAGCGGGTGCCATGCACGAACCATAATGCAAATCAAAGCTAAAACAGAAAACATGCTCCGACTCATCCATCGTGTCTCGGGCCGTAGGAAAGGCCTAGGCGAGGCCAACCTCCTGCGCATATACCACGCGTTTCTAATGAGCCACATAAATTACGTCGCCTCTGTCCACAACTGGACAAAGGTGGAAAAGACGAAACTTAACATACTCATGCGCAAAAGCATTAAACAAGTCATCGGCCTACCCCAAAACACGAGTACCTTCCGTCTTGACCAACTAGGCATGCACAATGACATCGACGAAGTGATCGAGGCCCAGACCACGGCCCAAGTCGTCCGCCTCTCCTCCTCCAAAGCGGGCCGTCGACTTCTAAACGAGGCTGGCATGTTACCGCACCCCTATCTTGAGCGTGCGGTCACCCTCCCGAGAGATGTCAGAGATACCTACATGGTAACCCCATTCCCACGAAATGTCCACCCACAACACAACAGGGGCAGACGCCTGGCCAGCGCTCGCGCGATCCTCGACCGCACCGCCGCGAACCGCGACTCTACCGTATTCGTCGATGCGGCGCAATATGGTAACTCCTCCACCTTTGCACTCGCGGTAGTAGACGGCGACGGAGTCCTACGCTCAGCCGCCTCGGTTAGGCTAGCAACGAGCGCCATAGCCGAGCAGGTCGCCATAGCTTTGGCAATGACCGACCCCTCGCACACCAGCGTTTTCACAGACTCCCGCGCCGCCATTCGGGCTTACGAAACCGGCAATATCGCGCGTGAAGCAGCCCACATTTTACAAACACGCAAGCACACAGGCTCGCACTACCTCTCTTGGTTCCCTGCTCACATGGGAAGGGACATCCACTCAAGGCAACCCAACCTCAACGAAATGGCTCATGACCGAGCGCGAGAACTGACCCGCCGCGACGATCGATCAGCCACCGGAGAGTTGGGCCCAGATATACAGTTCAATGACCCCTTACTAACCTATCACGAAATAACATCTCACTATCGATTCGGCAGAAGCCAATACCCCATACCACATACAAAGCTCGAACGCGCGCAAGCGGTCGCCTTTCGCATGCTACAAACGAGATCGTACCCATCACGGGCCGGACTCAGCCTTTACAACTCGGACATCACTCCACAATGCCCAGATTGTGCAGAAGTTAATAGTACACTCTCGCACATGCTCTGGCAATGTCCCGCTTTACCTCAGGGACCTCTCACCAGTGAGTCCGACTGGGAAGAGGCACTCAGGAGCTCTGAGCTCCACCACCAACTAAAGGCAGTCCAGAGGGCCCAAGAACTGGCGGAACGCCTCCACGTTCCCGCCCCGACTAGGGCGTCGCCTACGGTAGCGGCTGCAAGGGTGTCCCTCATGGATCGCCCGGCAGCTTAAGCTCCTCAGGACCTTTAAATAAAGTTCTTGACTGACTGACTGACACTATGTACAGAACATAAATTATGCGTGACACATCAGTGTTCAGGGATACATTCACATTTTCACAATTGCACATCGCACTACTACTACTGCTTTAGAAAAACTTTATTCCAGCGTAAGACGCTACGAACGCATCGAAACAGCGTCTATACCACAAGGACAATAACATACACAAATGGCAGCACAATATACATGAAACGTTTTTACAGAAATGTCCAAGTACACAAAGTGTCCGTAACACATGCTGCTAAGGACTAACGTACACACACACACTTATCACAATATGCGCAATGTACATAATGATGTATATACATAATACACATGACTCGGTGAACATGTCAGCAAATATGTACAATAAATGTGATGGTGCATGTGTAAGGAGGAAGAACAGTACGCCGTAGCGGACCAGCTCCTTAGCCAGAAGCGCCGAGCGCGAGCTGTTGGCTCCCGCGCTGTGATTCTTGTGTCGGTTGTCGCCGCCCGCAATCAGCGACCATAGGCCACCTGCTCAAGTGCTATTTGCGCCAATAAACCCCGTTTCAGAGTGGTGGAGGTGCTGGGTACTCAACCTGGAACTCCGCAACAGGAGACTGCCTGCTCCCCCAGAAATGGCCGACGAAAACACCCAGCAGGTCACGACCCAACCACCGATGGTCATCGTGCCCACTGCGCTACGCGTGCGCGATCCACCTTTCAGATGTGAAGCATCTTATGCTCGGGGCTGTGTCCGTCCTTCCCGCGTCCCCCGTCCCGTGTCCGGCCACTTTCATAAGTAGGGAAGCAGCCACTATGCGAACCAGAACACTGTAGTACAATAAGGGCGTCAACCACCATTGCAGTCATGAGAGTCATGGCAGAGAGCACAGAGTGGCTGCTTAGCAATGGCTAGGTAGGTGGTGGGTGCAAGCAAAGAATAACGCGCTCTACCGGTGGCGTCTATCCCCCACGTTGACTCCATTCCTTGATCTTGCTTGCATGTGCCTGCGGGGGGCTTTGTCCGTCCCTCCTTCCCGCGTCCCACACCCCCCTCTCTCTCCTCTCCTACGCTCCCCACCTTTCTCTCCTCAAGGAATCCTCTACTCTACGGAACGGCGCCCGCGCCCCGGTGACTCCATTCCTTGATCTTTGCTTGCATGTGATTACGGGGGCTTTGTCGGTCCCTCCTTCCCGCGTCCCACAACCCCACAGCGCATGCGCGTCTCCTCCTCTTCTACGCTCCCCCTTTCTCTCCTCTAGGAATGCTCTACTCTACGGAGAGGCGCGCACGACAGGTGGTGCAACAGCTGCATACTCCGCTGGGGGCGTCACGGTAGTTCCGCGGTAAGAAAATGACGGAGCGCGCGCGCCTCATTCTCTCACCTGTGCAGCGCCGCGATGAGCGACCGGGCCGCTGGCGCGAATCGGGAGCGGCGACGTTTATCGCGCTCAAGCCAGCAATCACCCCGCTGCTTCGCATCCATACATGGTTCCCTTTAGCGGGAGATGGCGAAGTTTTTTTTTCAACGGCACCGATGAACAAGACGTCGAAGATTGGCTGTCGACATTTGAAAAGGTGGGCGCGAGCAACAAGTGGGACGACCATTCGAAACTGCAGTACGTCACCTTCTACTTCAAAGAGGTAGCAAGCCTCTAGTTTAACAACCACCAGTCCGAGTTCACTACTTGGATTGCTTTTAAGCAACGCATCCTCGACGTGTTCAGTCGCCCCGAGATACGGAAGCTCCGTGCTGAACAGCGCCTGCGGGGGCGTGCACAGCTGCAGGGAGAAGGCTTCACAAGTTACATCGAAGACGTGCTCGACTTGTGCAAGCGCCTGAACCCTTCAATGAGTGAAGCAGACAAGCTTAGTCACATCTTGAAGGGCATAGACGACGACGCCTTTCAGATGCTGCTGGCCAAGCACCCGCGGACCGTGTCTGAACTCGCCACTCTGTGCCAGAGCTTCGAGGAGTTGCGGAAACAACGGGTCTTGACACGGCGGCCAGCGGCTTCAGACGAAACTCTCGCGGCGTTGATCCTCGGTAGTGCGCACAACCCGCTAATGCCAGAAATTAAACGATATGTGCGCGAGGAGGTGGCTCGACAGCTTTCGTGCCTGTCGTATCTACCGACAACGGAACCCACTCCTCAGCGTCTCGCGCCCGCCATCAGACAGGTGATACAGGAGCACGTCTCCGAGGCACTGCCGTCCGCCTCCCAGGCAACACCTGTCGCCGCTCCACTGGCTTATGCGGCTGTTGCTGCAAGTCCACCGCGACCTCTACCTTTGTCGACTCAGCCAGTGCGAGTACCAACGACGCCTAAAGCACTAGACACATGGTGCGATTC
>JALIZH010017309.1:0-45118 GCA_030522465.1 Rhipicephalus appendiculatus | reverse complement strand
GCGCGTTCCAGACCACACATTCTCTTTATGGCACGGATAGAAACGAACGTGAACGCGCTCTCGCCCGCGAACAGCAAGCTACCCCGGGGGCGAGAGCTCGCGAAGCAGCGGCAACGACGACAACAAGCTGCTACTCCGGTGGCGAGAACGCGGCATGCGGCGGCTCAACGTCTACACAGACAGCAAGCTACCCTGGAGGCAAGAGCTCGGGAAACAGTGGAAAAACGGCAACAACCTGCTACCCCGGTGGTGAGGGCGGGGGAAGCGGCGCCTCAACGGCAAAAACTAGGGGTGTGCGAATAGTGAAATTTGATCTCGAATCGAATTCGAATCGAATATCGAATAGTAGCATTTTCGTGGAGGCGAGAATGCTCGAGGCCCGTGTGCTTAGATTTAGGTGTACGTTAAAGAACCCCAGGTGGTAGAAATTTCTGCAGCCCTCCACTAGGGCGTCTCTCATAATGATATCGTGGTTTTGGGACGTTAATTTGCATCAATTATTATTAATATCGAATAGTATTTTTATATGAAACGTGTACCACAAGTTATGGCAAGACAAAGGAAAGATAAAGACGCTACGGCGTGCTGACAACTTTATTACGCACTTGCCCGGGTTTTTTCGGGTTTTTTTTTTTTTCAGCTTTTATGGGCGCGCAAGCATGTTAATAGAAGAGCCCCCATTCCAGTGATCAGCGCCAATCCTAACATCCTAGAGGCTAACAAAGAGGATACGGCAAGTAGTTTTTTTTTTTCTTTTTCCCTATATTCAGGCAATACGGCTCATCTGACAACGGCAATATTTCATGTGCTTCATCGCCATAGGTGCTCTGGGCCCAAAAATCTTCGGGCGTCCGTTCACAGCTGCGTTTTAGATGCGCGAAGGAACGATGGGAGCTTCCTAACGAGCGGGGCGGCGCGGCAGTGGCGACTGCAAAGCGTGGACAAATTTTCACAAGTGAAGACAATCACTGAGGGTATCGCGGGACAAAGTCGGAACGTTTTACGGCGCTTGCGGCGTACGCGACCCAACTACGCTCACAAGTCCGTGACTTCGTTTCGGAAGTGATGTTGTGGAGGGCTTGACAGTTCTTCCATGAGTTTTTTTACGTGCGGAAATGGCATAATCACCTCTAAAATAAACATGCACTCGCCTTTGAACACGGATATCGGTGCAAGTGTTAACAAAATGCTTACTGTAACGACGTTAGCGTTTGTTTTAGCCACCCACCCTAACCAAGTTGCACCATTGGCCTTTGTCGCGTTTTAGATATTCGCCCGGTCGAATTATTCGATACTTCGAATACCAGCTATTCGAAAGTCGAATCGAATTATTCGATTAGGTACTATTCGATTCAAATTCGAAACTCGAACATTCGCACACCCCTAGCAAAAACACATTGCATATACAGGGTGTTTCAAGAAATGTGTCCACTATTTTTAAAAAATCAGCAAAATGCGATATTTGCTCGCTGTCTTCACATTTACTTTTTCTGTAGCGTCAGGCATCTTAAGATAGCTGAAGACATGATTTGGGACAGTAATTAAGAAAGTTAAATTAATTAACTTTTTAATTAGCGGAGTTACAAGGTTAAGTACAATGGGAGAATTGAAGTTCTTCATGCGAAGAACCCATTTCAGCTTTGAGATTACGAAAAAGCGGCCTCTATTAATTATTGTGGCGTAATGAAATTCAGGCAAATTCAATGGCGAAACCGAAACCCAAGCACCGATGAGCGCAACAAGCAGACGACTAGAATGACGTCACTGTTCAAGACAACGGTTACAGAGGTGCAGTTCTGCCCCGTTCGTTAACGTATATGCGTCATGCGGGCTACCACTGCAAGCGCAGCCCACACACTCACACCAAGAAGTCGGTTGATGGTTGATATAATGACGTTCGCTAATTGTGGACGTCTCAGACGTGTATGGCAGTTGCGCTCTTCCGCGTTTCGGTTTGGCCGCTGAATTAGGGAGAATTTCATTACTTCGCAATTGCTCCTAGAGGCCGCTTTTACGAAATTTCAAAGCTGAAATGGGTTCTTCGCATGAAGGACTTCAATTCTCCCATTGGACTTAATCACCTAACTCCGCTAATTAAAAAAGTTAATTAATTTAACTTTCTTAATTACTATCCCAAATCATGTCTTCAACCATCTGAAGATGCCTGCCGTTACAGAAAAAGCAATTGTGAACACAGCGAGCAAATACCGCATTTCCCTGATTTTTTTAAAATAGTGGACACATTTCTTGAAACACCCTGTATAGTTGTTCTAAAAGAGCGCACAAACGGGACAACAAAGAACCACATGACACAAGCAAAGAAATCGCATATCTGCAAGATTAACACCTTCGAATTCCTGCAACCCCTAGTCATCATTTTATCATGTTTATCACGTGTCTTTTCTGTATTTTCTGCCTTTATATTTCGCGTTCGCGCAATAAATCTTTGTTGGACGTCAGCGCTTGTGTCGTGTGGTTCTTTCTTGTCCCGTTTGTGCGCTGTTTTAGAATAACTGTGTGTACGTACCAACAAGCCCGCTTAGCCACCGGTTTGAAGTACATTGCATATACTGTATACACACGCGTTGTCACTCATTTACATGCGGTAGTGGGCAATGTCACGGGTGATTTACGGTAAGAACGATCCCCAGTGCTTCGCCCACTCGACATGATTCACTTCGTGGAGATGCGTTGATTTGTTTTTTAACTGCCAGAAGGGCGCGAGGTGGGGGGGGAAGGGGGGCTTTTTCTTGAACAGACATAGTGCACACGGACACTTCGAAGAAAGCTGTGAGTGAACGCCCAACCAGGTAAGCTTGATTAATGACCAGCACGCTCACCTAACACGTCAGTGGTATGCGGGTTAACCAAGGAGTCCACAAACGTGGGCCATTCACGCGTGACTGCCAAGTCCCTCGCAGACCTGTCGATAGTTTAATCGAGTAAATATAGAATTTACGGAGCATCTTGACATATTCGTCTGCTAAAAAGAACATGTCAGAAATTTTAAAAAATATGGTTGCAATCGATAAATGTGCAGAAACGAAGGGGAAAGAAAATTTGGAGGACACGAGTTTCGCCTTCAAGAGTAGATCACGATAGCGTAATCGGGCCTCGTGCGCATACGCCTTCTGAACTGCTAGCGTGCTTCGGTTCTCTGTGAATTCCTCGATGCTCAATTCACATGTTTTGACGCCTGGTGCGATCCTACGCTTCTGCCACGTTAAAGGGGACCCTCCAACACTAGGCTATTCAACCCTCCATTTTTTTTTACTCGTGGGTTGTGTAGACTGAAGTACGGACAGATTAATGCAGCAAGAACGGCAGTGATAACGGCATGCAGTCCCAAGTTTTTCGATTTAGAAAGATTCAAAATACCAGAAAAAAATTGCCTGCCCTCAACTTTATTTCGCGGGGTCACCTGACCACATTTCACTCGCCCTGACTTGCCGGGTGACGTAGGATGGCTGCCCCCCAATGAAATGAGCTGGAAGCTCCTAAATAGGGGAAGCTCGCACATCATTGTTGCTTGACCTTTGCAACGTAATGTTGACCTCGTTGCCATAGTAACAAACGTGATCGACCTGGTGCCTGACGCCTGACTTGTCATAACGTGAGCGGTCGCTACTGTTTCTAAGCGAGATACTGTATACTGTTCTTCACAACATTCCATGTCACTCCCTCCTCTCATTCTGAGAAGGGAATTTGAGGAACGACCAGGGCGGTGAAGTACTGTTGACCCTTCGGGAGTTGTACAATCAAGAGCCTACCGCACGTGCGGAAAGAGGTAGCTCGCGAACGCACAGAAGCAAGAAGAGGGAAGAGAGAGAGAAGCCTTTCGTATGGACATCCGACCCGGGCAAGCCAAAAATCCAGAGGCGAAATGGTAGCCAGAGCCAGGGTTGCCGTGGGGGAGTTTTGAAAAGGAGCCAAACCTCAAGCTAAAAGTAGCCAAAGTAGCCACACCATTTGATTTTAGCGCCAAATTTGTAGCCAAACAAGAAAAAAAAGTGGTATAATGTATAAAGTTGTTACCATTCAACAGTAAATGATACGATTTTGGGTAAGCAAAAATGGAGTATAATAAAAACGGAGTATATTTTTCCTTCTTGTTTGGTCTCCATGCCACACGCAAGTTGCAAATAACTTAATGTATTGCCACGCGCGTTTCTTATTTTTCACTTTTGCTGTATTAGGTTTTCGCCCACAAAGACTGTCAGCAATGCTCAGCGCAAGCCGCGCCGTATTGTTCGAGAAGCTTCGCAATTATTGTAGATAGTTTTATTAAGATTGCGCGCAAGACGCGAACACTCGACCTTATTCCAGAGCTTTCGCGACAACCAGTGATAAGGCTGGTATATTCGATGACACACGTATAAATGCCGACGCGCTTCCCCGCTTGTCAGTTGATCGACGGCCGACGCTCTGTCCGCCGCTATCAGTGCCAGTGTGTTACTGTAAACTGACTTTCTGTTTACCGGCCACAAGTCCGGCCAAGTAAACAGTTTCATCTGGGGCATACCGATTGCTGCCTTCGTCAACGTCACGACCACGTGACAGTTTTATTATACTTTCAGTGCGCCTGCATACAGTTTGTCTACAATAGACGAAAGCGGGAACATTAAGAGTTGAAGCTGTATCTTCTTTTTAATGAAGCCGTAGAGCGAGATTTGTACAAAGTTTCCAATACCAGTCCAACTTCAAGTAGGAAAATCTCATTAAAGAGGAACAGTTCAGCTTAGTTTTGTTGCCGATATCTCTTTGTGTTTCAGCATGAAAATATGGCGTCAGCACTGTGCTATATAGCCACGCGTTTCCTTACATGCACGCGTCCTTTCGTCTTCGACGGAGGGACGCTCGTTGAGTGCATCGATGCGCACTAGCCCGTTGGTGGGGCAAGTACATGTGCGCGCACAGGCCAACACGACAGAAAAGCTTGCAGATAATCGTTATTCTTTAGACTTGCTTGCTCCTTTATCTTCAACAATTACGAAGGAATGACCAATAAAAGCGCCAAAATAGAAGTTCAAAGTAGCCAGAAAGTAGCCATGGCGCCAACTTGAAATTTTTGTCGCCAGACAGGGTCACAAAGTAGCCAATTTGGCGTAAAGTAGCCACCGACGGCAACCCTGGCCAGAGCCTCTGTCGTGCTTTGTAGTCGTAGTGATCTTTCCTGCTGCGGCCGCGTCTGTTTGGGGTTCAACAAAAAAGCACGTAACTTCGTAAATTAACTTTAACACCGAACAGAATTTATTGACCAGTTAGTGATACGCCAGAAACAAGCAGCGACTTGCATTCACGTGAGCAGTGAGCCTTAAAGCCAAAATATACGAAGCTATTTGTGCTCCAGAACACGTTCATTTACATGGCAGAGTTAACGCAATCAAAATTTGAAGTCTTTCTTTCTTAGTTTACGTAGAACAATATTGAAACTGTCCAAGGGGACACGGCTAAGGGCAAACATTGAGACAGACGACATTCACAACCATAAAAGCATACATGGAAATCAATCACTACACTTGTTGCACACATATGAAAGTAATGAGTAATTCGGGTGATCATTCTGGGCCGATTTCTGCGAAGAGGGACAAAAGCCAGGGGGCTCCCAGTTCGAATTAACCGTTGTAGATACAGACGCGTTCGAATTATCGGGAGTCTTCCCCCCATAGAAATATATATAACTGTGCTGGGACCAGGGCGTCAGTTCGAATTAACTGTAAGTTCGAATTACCGGAGTTCGAATTAACGAGCTTTTACTGTACAGAGTATGCTGTAGAGATGGGAGTCGTTAATGCCAAGAAAGGCAAGAAGCAGGCTGTAGACCAGGCAGTGGGGGGAATATATAGCTCTAGGAATACCAGGGGGGGATCGAGTTAGCAGACTTCGCTGAACGCAGTAATTCACGTATCTTGGATACCTTCTGCCGAAAACGGGAGAACCAGAAGTGGACGTGGAGGAGCTTTGACGGAACTATGAATGAAATAGACTTCATACTGTGCTCACAGCTTGGCAGGATTCGGAAGTGCGTGGCGAGGTACGGTGCAGAGACCATACGGTGGTAAGGTCTCGAATTCGCCTACTCTTGAGGAAGGAACGGTAGAAAATGGTACGCAAGAAGCGAATTAAGTAGTTAGCGCTGCGAGGTAAAGTACAGGTAATCAGGATCTCGCTGCAGAACACATACTTGATTGGCTCTAAGCGAGAAAGCCGACATAAGCGTTGACGCAATGAATGATAATCTGACGACTATCATTACATTACGGAGTGTGCAAATGGGGTCGGAGGTACGGTCGCTAAACAGGACACCGGCAAAGTCTCCCGGGAGCATAGGTCGGCAAAAAATTTAGAGCTCACTCGGACTCACACTCACAAGCTTACCTCAACCGGACTCACTCAGACTCACTTGGACTCAAGCTCGGCAAAATATTACTCAGCCGGAATCACTCAGACTCACGGCTCAATGAGTGTGAGTGAGTTTGCCGACATATGCATACAGGAGGGTTCCGGAAATTTCGTCCATCTAAATGAGACTGCCGTCGTAGGAACTCGATCCTGTGAGCTTCCGGTCAGCAGCCAAGCACTGCATCTTCAGGGCCCCGTTTCAGAGTCCTGTGCGGTGTGAAGGTCGTATAGTATGCCCAAATGTTGGCATACAGAATGTTCCGCGGCCGCCACAAGTTGACACAACCCTCATCTGAATCAGAAGTGGCCAACACTTCAAAGAAGATAAAATGCTCATTGCATGCGCTAATACGACTTTGCTGTTAGCCACAGCCCCGTCCCTTTGCAGCTTTTGGCGCATTTGTCGGCATGAAAAAAAAAACACTGAGCCTGTGATAACCGCCTGTAACTCCACTCACACTAAACAGATTTGAGATTTTGACAGCACTAGAATAACAACGCGACGATCACTTGGAAACACTTTTTTTGCGTGGGCTCTGTAAGTCCATGAAAACAGCATAAAACGTCTTTTGTACCTACTATACGTCATAACCATGACGATGACGATGACGCTGATGACGATGAAGAATAAGCGCGTTCCAGGCCACATATTATCTTTCTGCCATCACGGCACAGCACATGGAATGTACCCACTATACGTCATAACGATGACGATGACGATGATGACGATGAAGAATAAGCACGTTCCAGACCACACATTCTCTTTCTGCCATGAATGAAAACGATCGTGAGCGCGCTCTCGCCCGCGAAAGGCAAAACGGCAATGCCGACAACATGCTGCTACCCCGGGGTTGAGGACGCGGAAAGCGGCGGCTCAACGGCGAAAACACATTGTATATACTGTACACATGCATTTTCACTCATTTACATGCGCAAGTGGGCAATGTCACGGGTAATTTACGGTAAGAACGATCCCCAGTACTTCGCCCACTCGTGATGATTCACTACGTGGAAATGCGAATTTTTTTAACTGGAACGTCCATTTCTTCACAGTACTGAATAAGATGCCAGCCTCAGAATACTTACTAAGTGAGCAAGGCTGGTTCTCCTAGTTGCTCAGACATTCAAGTGTACTGAATTGAGTGTAGAGAGAAGCAGCAGGTATGCATGAACCGAGATAAACCACTTGCTAATTTGTGCTCAGATTTATTTCAGATCCGACACGATTTCTGCTCCAAGGTACTGGGCATACTTTCCTTGAATCATTGCAAGTATACACAATCAGTAGTGCAAATTGACAAGTAAAATGTAGAAATGCAGGAATAAAACAATGGTGCTAGCTTTGATAACGAAAGAAATGTATGCTACATTTCATCAATGAGGACAGTGTCCACTGAATAAGCCATTGGTTCAACTACAACAGTCACACATACCTGCAGCTACTATTTACGAAGCATTCAGCAAAGACACTTTAAAGACCCCTACATGCACCAATTAGTCTGAGATACCTTGATATGCAAGTTTCTATTTTTAATGTTTAACAGTACTTATAACAGGCACCATCAAAACAATGAAAGCAGGTATTAGTTGGAGGAGTTTCATTGTGCAAACAAATATTACCTCTGTCTCAGGAATCCTAGCGGTACGTGAACGACTACTTCACATCCAGTGTGCTTTGTAAACGTCAAGTCAGTTCATCAACCTGCCTGAGGCTAATCAATATTGTCAGAAACAATGGAAAGAGAAAACCCGCTTCGTGGCAATAGACTGACAGTGACAGCAAAAAATGTGTGCGAGTTGCAAAGCTACTACCTCACAGACTGCGCATTACTTTTGTAACGGATGTCCAACCAAAAGTGTCTTACAGCAACTACTCTGCCAACAAGCAGTGGAATGCGTGGTTTTTGTACAGCCTAGTAAAAAATAGAAAGGAGCAACAGACTGATATGCCATGCACATGGCTCGTTGTGCTCCTCTTAAACGTCTGCTAGTCGCTTTTTCATCAAGATGTATGACAACTGTGCACACCACTGTCAGTCTTAATGGGGTGGCACAGCACACGCAAGTCATGTCACAGAGTTGCAATTACATTTCCCTCCTTTCAAAGCCATGTTTGGTCACAAGTGGGCAGTGCCAGCAATGGTATTTACAGAGCCAATTGTTTCAATCAACCAGAAGAGGTGACACCAAGGAGAAGGAGGATCAGTTTGACCTGGTTAAATATTTTCAAGACATCTCATTAAATTTCATGGTAACAGATAATTATAGACTCTAAAAAAGTTAGTAAATAGCTTGTAACCACGAGCAAATAGTTAGTAACAGCGGCTGTTACTAACTTTCTTGGGCCATTACTAACTTTTTCCTACCTTTTTACTACCTACGTTAGCAGAAACTTATAGGTTGCAACGGTTACTACCTCTTGCGTACAGTTACTAACTTTTGGTCATTAACGATTTTGTTAAACGAACCTTAGAAGTTATCATTACGAGCTTTTTGCAACCTATTTACTAGCACGGGGACCCATTCAAATTCACTGTGGCGATATTAGTAAGTTTAATACCTCGTCATGGCTCTTGATTATTAGGCCATGTTGCGGCGATATTATTGCTAATTGACATAACATATTGTTCGCCTTAATACGTTTGATTACGCTGTGTTACCTCGCGCACCTAATCAAATGGTACGTTATATAAATAGAGGCGCGTACCTTAAATTATTCAGCGCAAAGCCTAGCTGCTCACCGGCACCAGCTGCGTCCTCCAAAGGTAGGGCTATATATACTCCTGAAACCACTTACGAACTACAGGTGTCGCGTAGTCTAGTAGTTGTGTGTCTGTGCTGTTCTCCTTCGTGACATTATTTGCATAATTTCCCCATGATGTATTGTAATGTTCATGCTCGTGAATTTGACCGTTATATAAACGGGTGACTAATGAGGCGAAGTGATCACGGTTACTACTTCTTTTTTTTGTGGTAGTAACCGTTACTACCTATGTTTTACTAGTTAGCAACGAGAAGAGTAGTAACGGCTACTTACTGCGTTTGTAACGGCTACTAACTGTGTTAGTAACGGCGAGGGTAGTAACGGTTACTAACCTCCCCGTTACTAACTGGAGTTACTAACCGGTTAGTAACATATGTGACAAGTAGTTAGTAAACCGAAGTTAGTAAGTACTACAACCTTTTTTTTAAGAGTGTGTCAACTGCAAGAATGCCAATATAAGAACTTCAAAGCTTTTCATGGACTTTTCTTTATATATGGACCATCGCTCTGTGATAAAACCTTTCCAAATTAGTGATTTGGCTCTTAGTATACGCGATGTCGTATACCTTGATGAAAATGTTGGCTCAGTCACAGATGCTGTTAAAAGACATGAGACTGCAGCGAGATTAGCACAGAAGCAGAAGGTGCCACATGCATTTCATTCTGACCTCCCTTCTGGCTTATGAAGACAAGAGTGGCACTTTGGGGTATTGCACAAGGGTAATTAATAGATAGAGCTTAAGTAATATTTTTTTATTGTTTCTTCAAAGTTAGCAGTTTGCAAGAACCTTGCTCATGCCACTTTCATACTATGTCTGTTCTATGCTTTTAGCTCATCAAGAAACGCAGAGTTAAAATTTGGCTGCACTAGAACCATAACAAGGTCGCTGTATTATGAAGACATAATTTTTCCCTCACGGTGCCATCCTTTTGCTAATTTAAGCTTCGCAATGCTTCATTTAAACATCAATTGGCCAATGGTCTACGAAGTTCTGAACAGCTCGATCTGGAACCTCTATAGAAGTAACTAATGATGGGCACACGGCATCTAGAAGCGGAAAACAATAGAATGCTAGGAAATAAAATTAACAGCGCAGGCAGAAAGGCCTGCCTTCATGTACACAGGGCAACCATTGGTCACCTGAAATTAAAGGCAGAAGTTTCACATTATTTCGCTTCTTGAACGGAACACGACACAGACAGAACCAAGCAGTTTTCAGATCCCGTTCACAGATGCGAACATTTTTTGTCTCCCACTGATTCGAATTTTTGACTTGCTTTGGGACTGGGATGATGGAAAGCAGGCCGATTTTGCAAATGCAGTATGCCTTGAATGTTATAAAAGCCTCGCAGAAATTTTCAGTGAGCTCCAGTGCATTTCTGCACATTCAAAGAGCCTGACGTTTTGAGAGCATGGCTGCACCCACACGCAAGCATGACTGCATTTGCATCATGCCAATAACATTCAGCATGGTAGCCAGCACCTCTAAAAGCTGCCTAATAATCTACCCTTTAGTCAATGTCTGCAATTTTACAACACATGCACCAAGTAATCGTTAGGCATCAATGAAGGCGGGAGGCCCTCCCACATATGAATAATTCCTTCCCAAGTGTTTGCCCCACACACACATCTGTAGGGCACTGATTCTTCACATACGCGGGAACATGCTTAACTTCACTATTACGCAAGACTAACTGTAGTGCTAACAACAGACAGAAGTGGCAGCATGAATGCTGCCTTTGAAATATTTGTCACATTAAACACTAGATTTACTGCTTAAAACGCCCTAAACCACCCAGAGGCCGAAATTTTGTTGTGGTGTTGCACTTGCGCACAAGTCCACAATGGACACACAGCTGTGAAAATTTTTCGAGATTGCGCTGTAAGCAGAGTATGCGCATTTGATGATTGAAACACAGCCTTCGTTCATTTCGCTCTTTTCGCTACATTGGTAAATCCCTTGTGATACTCGTCTTCCCTTCTCACCGTGCAAGGATAATGAGGCCGCCACGACAGTCCCGCCACGCGGGGTCTGTAGACCAACACGACAGTCCCACCACGTATATTTAGTCCACCACGACAGTCCCGCCACGCATAATATTTAGGCCACCACAACAGTCCCGCCACGCATGATATTAAGGCCGCCACAACAGTCCCGCCACGCATACTATTTAGGCCGCCACGACAGTGCCGTCCCGCAGGATCATCAGACCGCCAAGACAGACCCGCGACGCAGGACCTTTAGACCGCCACGACAGTCCCGCCACTCAGGATCTTTAGAACGCTATGACAGTACAGCCACGCAGGATCTTTAGAGCGCCACGACAGTCCCGCCACGCATGATATTTAGACCGCCACGACAGTCCCGCTACGCAAGATCTTTAGACCACTACGACAGCCCCGCCACGCAGGATCTTTAGACCGCCACGACCGTCCCGCCACGCAGGATCTTAGACCGCCACGACAGTCCCGCCACGCAGGATCTTTAGAACGCTACGACAGTCCCGCCACGCAGGATCTTTGGACCGCCACGACAGTCCCGCCACGCAGGACCATTAGACCACCACGACAGTCACCACGCAGGATTTTTAAACCACTACGACAGTCCCGCCACGCAGGATCTTTAGAGCGCCACGACAGTCACACCACACAGGATCTTTGGACCGCCACGACAGTCCCGCCACGCAGGACCATTAGACCACCACGACAGTCACACCACGCAGGATTTTTAAACCACTACGACAGTCCCGCCACGCAGGATCTTTAGAGCGCCACGACAGTCACACCACGCAGGATCTTTGGGCCGCCACGACAGTCCCGCCACGCAGGACCATTAGACCACCACGACAGTCACACCACGCAGGATTTTTAAACCACTACGACAGTCCCGCCACGCAGGATCTTTAGAGCGCCACGACAGTCACACCACGCAGGATTTTTAGACCGCTACGACAGTCCCGCCAGGCAGGATCTTTAGAGCGCCACGACAGTCACACCACGCAGGATTTTTAGACCGCTACGACAGTCCCGCCACGCAGAATCTTTAGAGCACTACGACAGTCCCAACACGCATGATATTTAGACAACGACGACACTCCCGCCACACAGATTTAGATCGCCATCACAGTCCCGCCACGCAGGATCTTCAATCCGCTACGACAGCCCTCTGCCACGCAGGACCGTTAAGCCGCCACGACAGTCCCGCGCCGCAGGACCTTTAGGCCGCTACAGCGGTCCCGCCACGCATATTTAGACCGCCACGACAGTCCCGCCACGCGGAACCTTTAGACCGCCACGACAGGCCCACCAGGCAGGATCTTTGGACCGCCACGACAGTCCCGCCACGCGCAAGACCTTTAGACCACCACGACAGTCACACTACGCAGGATCTTGAGGCCGCCACGACAGTCCCGCCACGCAGGATCTTTAGACCACCATGGGAGTCCCGCTACGCATGATATTTAGACCGCTAATAGTCCCGCCACGCATGATATTTAGACCGTCACGACAGTTCCGCCACGCAGGACCTGTAGACCGCCACGACAGTCCGGCAACGCAGGATCTTTAGACAGCTACGACAGTCCCGCCACGCAGGATCTTTGGAGCGCCACGACAGTCCCGCCACGCAGCATCTTTAGACCGCTACGACAGTCCCGCCATGCATGATATTTAGACCACCACGACAGTCCCGCCACGCAGGATCTTTCGACCACTACGACAGTCGCCGCAACGCAAGACCTTTAGACCGCCCCGACACTCCCGCCTCTCAGGACCTTTAGACCGCGCCACAACAGTTCCACCACGAGAGTCGCGCCAAGCAGAAACCTTTAGACCGCCACGACAGTCGCGCCACGCAGGATCTTTAGACCGCTACGATAGTCCCGCCCCGCAGGATCTTTCGACCGCTACGACAGTCCCGCCACGCATGATATTTAGACCAGCACGACAGTCCCGCCACGCAGGATCTTTAGACCGCTACGACAGTCCCGCCACGCAGGTCCTTAGGCCGCTACGATAGTCCCGCCACGCATAATATTTAGACCGCCATGACAGTCCCGCCCCGCAGGATCTTTCGACCGCCACGACAATCCCGTCACGCATAATATTTAGGCCGCCACGACAGTCCCGCCACGCAGGTCCTTAGGCCGCTACAACAGTCCCGCCACGCATGATATTTAGACCAGCACGACAGTCCCGCCACGCAGGACCTTTAGACCGCTACGACAGTCCCGCCACGCAGGTCCTTAGGCCGCTACAACAGTCCCGCCACGCATGATATTTAGACCAGCACGACAGTCCCGCCACGCAGGATCTTTGACCGCTACGACAGTTCCACCACGAGAGTCGCGCCAAGCAGAAACCTTTAGACCGCCACGACAGTCCCGCGCCACGCAGGATCTTTGACCGCCACGACAATCCCGTCACGCATAATATTTAGGCCGCCACGACAGTCCCGCCACGCAGGTCCTTAGGCCGCTACAACAGTCCCGCCACGCATGATATTTAGACCAGCACGACAGTCCCGCCACGCAGGACCTTTAGACCGCTACGACAGTCCCGCCACGCATGATATTTAGACCAGCACGACAGTCCCGCCACGCAGGACCTTTAGACCGCCACGACAGTCCCGCGCCACGCAGGATCTTTAGACCGCTACGATAGTCCCGCCACGCATAATATTTAGACCGCCATGACAGTCCCGCCCCGCAGGATCTTTCGACCGCCGACAATCCCGTCACGCATAATATTTAGGCCGCCACGACAGTCCCGCCACGCAGGTCCTTAGGCCGCTACAACAGTCCCGCCACGCATGATATTTAGACCAGCACGACAGTCCCGCCACGCAGGATCCTTTAGACCGCTACGACAGTCCCGCCACGCAGGTCGCCAGGCCGCTACAACAGTCCCGCCACGCATGATATTTAGACCAGCACGACAGTCCCGCCACGCAGGACCTTTAGACCGCTACGTTAGTCCCGCCACGCAGGTCCTTAGGCCGCTACAACAGTCCCGCCATACATGATGTTTAGACCACCACGACAGTCCCGCCACGCAGGATCTTTCGACCACTACGACAGTCGCCGCAACGCAAGACATTTAGACCGCCCCGACACTCCCGCCTCTCAGGACCTTTAGACCGCCACAACAGTTCCACCACGAGAGTCGCGCCAAGCAGAAACCTTTAGACCGCCACGACAGTCGCGCCACGCAGGATCTTTAGACCGCTTCGATAGTCCCCCCCACGCATGATATTTAGACCGCCATGACAGTCCCGCCCCGCACGATCTCTTGACCGCCACGACAATCCCGTCACGCATAATATTTAGGCCGCCACGACAGTCCCGCCACGCAGGTCCTTAGGCCGCCACAACAGTCCCGCCACGCATGATATTTAGACCAGCACGACAGTCCCGCCACGCAGGATCTTTAGACCGCTACGACAGTCCCGCCACGCCGGACCTTTAGACCGGCACGACAGTCCCGCCACGCAGGATCTTTAGACCGCTACGACAGTCCCGCCACGCAGGATCTTTAGACCACCACAACCGTCCCGCCAAGCAGGATCCTTAGGCCACCACGACAGTCCCGCCATACATGATATTTAGACCGCCACGACAGTCCCGCCACGCAGGACTTTTAGACCGCCACGACGGTTTGGCCACGCAGGATCTTTAGAGCACCAAGACAATCCGGCAACGGAGGATCTTTAGACAGCTACGACAGTCCCGCCACGCAGGATCTTTGGACCGCCACATCCCGCCACACAGGATCATTAGACCGCCAGGACAGTCCCGCGACGCAGGATCTTTAGAGCGCTACGACAGTCCCGCCATGAATCATATTGAGAACCACGACAGTTCCGCCACGCATGATCTTTCGACCGCTACGACAGTCCCCGCAACGCAGGACCTTTAGACCGCCCCGACACTCCCGCCACGCAGGACCTTTAGACCGCCACAACAGTTCTGCCACGAGAGTCGCGCCACGCAGAAACCTTTAGACCGCCACGACAGTCGCGCCACGCAGGATCTTTAGACCGCTACGATACTCCCGCCACGCATGATTTTTAGACCACCATGACAGTCCCGTCACGCAGGACCTTTAGACCGGCACGACAGTCCCGCAACGCAGGATCTTTAGACTGCTACGGCAGTCCAGCCACGCGCGAGATTTAGACCACCACGACAGCCCCGCCACGCAGGATCTTTAGACCGCTACAACAGTCCCGCCACGCATGATATTTAGAGCGCTACAACAGTCCCGCCAGGTATGATATTTAGACCGCCACGATAGTCCCGCCATGCATGATATTTAGACCGCCACGACAGTCCCGCCACGCATGATATTTAAACCACCACGATAGTCCCGCCCCGCAGGATCTTTAGACCGCAATGGCGATCCTGTCACGCATAATATTTAGGCCGACACGACCGTCCCGCCACGCGGGATCTTTAGACCGCCACGGCAGTCCCGCCACGCATATTTAAACCACCACGGCAGTCCCGCCACGCAGGACCTTTAGACCGCCACGACAGTCCCGCCACGCAGGATCTTTAGACCGCTACGACAGTCCCACCACACATGATATTTAAACCACCACGACAGTCCCACCACACATGATATTTAGACTACCACGACAGTCCCACCACGCATGATATTTAGACCGCCACGACAGTCCCGCCACGCAGGATCTTTAGACGGCCACGACAGTCCCGTCACGCAGGACCTTTAGGCCGCCACGACAGTCTCGCCACGCAGGATCTTTAGACCGCTACAACAGTCCCGCCACGCAGGACCTTCAGACCACCATGACAGTCCCGCCACGCGGGGTCTTTAGACCGCTACGACAGTCCCACCCCAATGATATTCAGACCGCCACGACAGTCCCGCCACGCATGATATTTAGACCGCCACGACTGTCCCGCCAGGCAGGACCTTTAGACCGCCACGATAGTCCCGCCACGCAAGATAATTTAGACCGCCACGACAGTCCCGCTACGCAGGATTTTTAGACCGCTATGACAGTCCCACCACACATGATATTTAAACCACCACGACAGTCCCGCCACGCATGATATTTAGACTACCACGATAGTCCCCCCCCACGCATGATATTTAGACCGCCACGACAGTCCCACCACGCAGGATCTTTAGACCGCTACGACAGTCCCGCCACGCAGGACCTTTAGACCACCACGACAGTCCCGCCTCGCAGGATCTTTAGACCGCTACGACAGTCCCACCACACATGATATTGTCCACGATTGGTAGCCGCCGGGACGACAGAGGACAACGAAGTGAGCAGCACGAGCAGCAGCTGTTGTCTCTCTGAGGAAGACGACGTTGAAGCGTCCGCTTTTGTCATTGTGATCAGTGAATACAGCTTGATCTTTTCACGTCGTACCGTGGCCCTGTGCCTTATTCTTTCCGCTTTGCGACACTGATGGAGGTGCTGGACGTCTAGTGCTCGGGACTCCTCCACGGACCGACGCTTCCAGTCCAACACCGCAACCTGTTCCGGCAGTGGATACTCCTGTCCACCGCTACAGTCGCCGACAGCGTGGCCTTAGTCCCGAGACACACCCCCCAGAACTTCACCAGTCAGGGACTCCGCCTATAGAAATGGCAACTGGAGGTGCTTCGCAGTTAACTGTTGAGCAACCTCGGATTCCTGAGACCTTCCACGGCGAGGCTTATGAAGACGTCGAGGACTGGTTAGACCAGTATGAGCGAGTCGCCAAGGCAAACCACTGGACCGTGGACCAGAAGCTCTCACGCGTCTACTTTGCATTGGTGGGATAGCGCTCGTACCTGGTATGAGAACCGCGAAGCCACGTTGACTTATTGGGATGTGTTTCGGCAGCAACTTCTCAGCACCTTTGCAAACAGCGACCGCCGCGATTCTGCTCAGCAACTCATCGAATCGCGCATGCAGAAACCGAATGAGAGTGTCGCCATGTTTGCGGAGGACATGACGCGCCTATTTCGGCGAGCTGACGCTGAGATGCCAGAAGCAAAGAAACTCCGCCATTTGATGCGAGGCGTCAAAGAGCAACTGTTTGCCGGTCTTCTTCGTAACCCACCGACAAACGTTGCGGAATTCATCAAGGAGGCCACAACCATCGAGAGAGCACTACAGCAACGGTGCCGCTATTACGACCGACCAAACAACGCCTCGATCAGCGTCTCTGCTCTGACCGCTGGCAGTGAGGTGGGTTCGCAGCGTGACCTCATTCGCGAGATCGTTCGTGACGGGATCCGCAACCTCCTTGTCACTCCGCCAGAACCTGCAACAGCTTTCTGTTGCAGAAGTTGTCCGGCAAAAAACCAGGCAAGCATTTTCGTTGCCCAACTCGCTACCCGACCAGCGATCTATCAACTATGCGTTGGCCGTCCGTCGTTTCACGCCAGTGCCGCACAACTCGCCCCCCACTGGCTCATACTTACAACGAGTCGGTGCTCCCAGCATACATTCCACCGCCGCCGCCGACTCCTCAGCCTAATGCGAATACGGAATTATCGCCGTTGTACCCTCCGCCACCGTCTGCAACCTGGTCACCAAGGATGGCCAACAGTCGACCATTTGTTCGCAAGACGGACTTGTGGCGCACCGTAGACCACCGTCCACTTTGTTTCCATTGCGGGGAAGCCGGCCATATTTACCGCATTTGCCCGTATCGTGGACAGAGATACCCGACTTTTGCGCCGACCTTCCCTCGTACTCATTTTGACAGCCGACGTGACAGCAACATGCACCCGCAAGCACAGCATTTCGCTCCGCCGTATCGTCGACCCCGCTCTCCGTCACCAGCGCCGAGCTCTTCGCCAAACCGTCGCAGTTACGCCGATGCTCTCCGGGGCAGATCCCCTAGCCCTCGTCGGGGAAACTAACAGCAGCGACCTTTGGGGGGTAAGGTTGCCGCCCGTCGAGATGCTACAACACCCCCAACAGTACGATACGACGATACGACGCAGAATACGACGCCGCCGACGCCACAGGAAATTGTAAACGCTGACGTAGACGTTTACATAGACGGACGCCCAGTGACAGCGCTAGTGGATACTGGCGCGGGTTTCTCGATTATAAGCCGAAAACTCGCCGACTGCCTTAAAAAAGTGAGAACTTGATGGAACGGGGCCCAACATAAGAACCGCGGGCGGTCAATCGATGACACCGACTGGCAAATGTACCGCCAGAATTAACATTGGTAATTTGGCCTTCGTTGCTACGTTCGTCATTTTGTCAGAGTGCTGCAAAGACCTGATCTTAGGTAGAGCAGTGACATTAAATTTCAAAGTCGAGATGTGTCCTTCATTCGATTGCTCGGTATGCATACGTCGTCTTGGCCAAATTTGAATGCCGTCCGTCGCGTGGAAGTTATTTTATTTCGAGGGAAAACAGCGTATGAACGCTCAACGGAAAACTGAATGCCCTGCGACATCGACACTAGTGCAACGTGTGAGGTGTGATAGAATCACACTTCTGACGTACGCTTGTGATACGCTAGTAACAATGACGTTGACGGTCTGAGTGTGTTTATTGTGGCGCCGACGCCCGGCGATGGTCTCAGTAGTGGCTCTCCTTGCTGTGTTGATCTGTGCGTGTGGTACATCGTGTCGCATCGACTGATCTGTCGTGTGCGAGCGCGAGTGCGATCATTCAGAGCGACACAGTACGTGCCAGGATGTCGGGGAGCCGCTGCGTAGTGCGAACCTGCCCGTCGAGGCGCGGAAAAAGCGGAAAGTGCGTGTCCTTTCAATGCATTTCCAAGCCTTGAACCTCAACGCAGCCAGTGGGTCGCTTGTCGGTGTTGACCGCGACGACGGCGAGGACGACGAAGACATGGCTGCACGTGTACTCCTAGCAGACGAAATGTCAGCGATATCAGCTGGACGTGACGTCACCTTTTTTTGTGGCAGCGGAATCAGCTGGGGAGCGGCCCCGATGTGGCTGCGAGGTAGCGCTACCAGCACTACAATTTGGCGGGTTTTCCTCCCGTTTTGAATCGCGTTCGATACCGGATATATTAATCAGCATTACTGGTACTTATGCGTCCCTCCGCTGCATTTTGAGTCGAGAATCGTTACTTGGGGGGTCGATAGCTATACTCACGGATGCAAAAAAATCCACATGCGTAAATTTGATGTCAGTGCTCCTTTAGGTATGGATTTCCTGTGTGAATACGGCGCCGTTATAGACATTCCGGACAGGTCAGTTACATTTTGGAAGGCTCCAGATCAAGTTTCGGATATGCGCTGTACAGATCAGCGACGTGAACCACTGCGTGTCTCCGACGATGGCGTGACCATCCCACCGCGGTCAAGCGCTCTCGTGGCTGTAACATGCGACCTACCAGGCAACTCTGACAACATCGCCGAACAAATCCCAACATTACTATTCAGCCATGGCCTATTCATTGCGAGAGGCGTCGTCAACATCAATTGCGGACACACACAAGTCCTTGTAACAAACTTCAGCGCTGAGCGACGACATCTTGCGAGAGGTATGACAGTCGCGTATGTGGAGGAGTTCACAAAGGTCGCCGACTGCTCGGCTGTCGAGCAAAATGACGTCACCAGCCTTCTGCCTGTACCTCCAGCCGTCGATGTCGGTCGAAGTTTGCTGCCTACGCAGAAGCAAAGCCTCGTGAACCTGATTAATCAGTTTCAGGACTGTTTCTCGTCGACGTCCAGGGTTCGTCAAACGCCTTTGACGAAACATCGCATTATTACGGATGAATTGGCCAGACCCATTCGGCAGAACCCGTCCCGGGTAGCTCCGCGGGAACGTGAAGCCATAGAAAGTCAGGTGCAGAAGATGCTTCAGGATGAAGTTATTCATCCGTCGAAAAGCCCTTGGGCATCGCCGGTAGTATTAGTGAAGAAGAAAGACGGCACCTTACGTTTCTGCGTGGATTACCGCAAGCTGAATCAAGTTACATAAAAAGACGTTTACCCGCTACCTCGTATAGACGATTCACTCGATCGACTACGGCACGCACGTTATTTCTCGTCGATGGATTTAAGGAGCGGGTATTGGCAGATAGAAGTCGACGAAAGAGACCGGGAAAAAACAGTGTTCGTTACACCCGATGGCCTTTATGTATTTAAGGTACTTCCTTTCGGCTTGTGCTCCGCACCGGCAACATTTCAGCGGCTTATGGATACCGTACTATCTGGTCTCAAGTGGCAAACGTGTTTGGTATACTTGGACGACGTCATTGTATTCTCTGCAACATTTGACGAGCACCTGAAGCGACTACACGCGGTATTTCAAGCGATACGATCTGCTGGACTCACGCTTAAACCGGAAAAATGCCACTTTGGCTTCGAAGAGCTTCTGTTCCTGGGGCACCTTGTCAGCAGTGAAGGTGTGCGGCCTGTCACGATTGGTATGTCACGATTGGTAGCCGCCAGGACGACAGAGGACAACGAAGTGAGCAGCACGAGCAGCAGCTGTTGTCTCTCTGAGGAAGACGACGTTGAAGCGTCTGCTTTTGCCATTGTGATCAGTGAATACAGCTTGATCTTTTTTCACGTCGCACCGTGGTCCTCTGCCTTATTCTTTCCGCGTTGCGACAATTATTTAAACCACCACGACAGTCCCGCCACGCAGGATCTTTAGACCGCTACGACAGTCCCGCCACTCAGGACCTTTAGACCGCCACGATAGTCCCGCCACGCATGATATTTAGACCGCCACGACAGCCCCGGCCACGCAGGATCTTTAGACGGCCACGACAGTCCCGCCACGCAGGATCTTTATTCTGCCACGATAGTCCCGCCACGCAGGACCTTTGCACCGCCACGACAGTCCCGCCACGCAAGATCTTTAGACTGCTATGACAGTCCAGCCACGCATGAGATTTAGACCAGCATGACAGTCCCGCCACGCAGGATCTTTAGACAGCTACAACAGTCCCGCCACGCATGATATTCAGACCACCACGACCGTCCCGTCACGCAGGACCTTTAGACTGCAACGACAGTCCCGTCACGCAGGATCTTTAGACTGCTACGGCAGTCTAGCCACGCATGAGATTTAGACCAGCATGACAGTCCCGCCACGCAGGATCTTTAGACAGCTACAACAGTCCCGCCACGCATGATATTCAGACCACCACGACCGTCCCGTCACGCAGGATCTTTAGACCGCCACGACAGTCCCGCCACGCAGGATCTTTAGACCGCTACAACAGTGCCGCCACGCATGATAGTCAGACCACCACGACAGTCCCGTCACGCAGGACCTTTAGACTGCTACGGCAGTCCAGCCACGCACGAGATTTAGACCACCACGACAGTCCCGCCACACAGGATCTTTAGACCGCTACGATAGTCCCGCCATGCATGATATTTAGAGCGCTATAACAGTCCCGCCAGGCATGATATTTAGACCGCCACGACAGTCCCGCCACGCAGGATCTTTAGACCGCCACGACAGTCCCGCCACGCAGGACCTTTAGACTGCTACGGCAGTCCAGCCGCGCACGAGATTTAGACCACCACGACAGTCCCGCCACACAGGATCTTTAGACCGCTACGACAGTCCCGCCACGCATGATATTTAGACCACCACGACAGTCCCGCCACACAGGATCTTTGGACTACCAAACTTTTGCGCCGTTCACATGGTGTGATGCCTGATGTAGCACTATATAATCTCCTGCGACGTAATAGTGCGTCTTTTAACCGGATTCTTCACCATACATAACGCTTGCATATAGTCTTTGCTCGAGGAGATTCGAACACTGGCGTGACTTCGTGGCAGAACCCTTGCTTGCGATGCAGAATGCCTGAATTTCGAATCCCTTTCGAAGCCCCCTCCCGCCCTTTTTTAAATGCGAAGCATTTCTTTGCGTACTGTAAGCACTTTTGCGTTTCTATCTATCTATCTATCTATCTATCTATCTATCTATCTAGCCGCCTACGTCTGGGTGCTCTCGTGATGGCCTCCTTAACTTGGGGTAGACCAAAATTTGTATGGGAGGGTAAAATGTATTGACGAATATGTCTGGTTGGTCCTGAGATGAATAATTTGAAAAGCCCGTCGCGTACGTCGTCAAACTCATTTCTCCAGACACGTGTGGCTCATACCCGTATACCACGGGCCGCGGAATGCGGGTATGCGCCACAGGACTTTGGAAATTTATATCTACCCAGGAACGGCGAGACAGGCATTGGTAATTTAAATGCGAGAGCGTTAAGAGAAACTGACATCGGTGGCGTTGACACTGGTAATTTAAAGGCGACAGCGTTAAGAAAAACGGACACCGGCGGCGTTGACGTCAGGAATACAAAGAATACAAACCGGAGTCCCAGCAGGAATCGAACCCAAGGATTCTGCGTGGCAATCAAGCATTGTGCCACAGAGCCACATCAGGTCTCGAAACTGCTTTGAAATAACACCCTATGCAGGCGTAATATTGGTGAAACGTATATTGTGGTTGCAGTGCTGGCTATCTAATTTTACAAAGATTATATACGTACTCCTATGACGAAGGAGGCATGTCGGGTTAACGTCAGTTGTATACCTAAGCGCCATCCACTGTAGTTGGTTTACGTAGCACTATCCAGGGCTACCATCCTTGCAAGCACAAGCTCTAGATATCAGCTTACGGCTTTTGGTGTTGGCAATACCCATGTTTCTGTTGGCATCGTTACACAACTATAAACAACTGGTTCATATGAAACATATGCTACTGTTCAGCATGTCTGTGCGTGCAACATTTGTACGTATCTTTAGCGTCATTTGATAACCTTTCGCTCAATAAAAAAATTACAACCCAGTCACTTTACCTCCGGATGCTTCGCATAACATCGATTCCCAAGGTACGTGGGATCTGCCGAATTTTTTCTTGGTTTTTGTTTGGCACGACAGCTGTGACGGAAACCGGCGGCGGCGGGACAACGTCGCGACCAAAATCGTCTGCTGTTGTGCGCTGATAACAGCTTACGCTGTAAAAAAAATCGTTTCAAGCTACGGCTCCGCAATTTCTTTGGTGTTCATTGTGTAAGCAATGCTCTTTCAACCTTGCGTGTTAGCGCACATGTGGACCAAATTTACACCATGAATGTGTAAGTTGTGTTGTAGCCTGACCAGAGAAAGCCATGGGTGGCTCATAGGTGCAAAAAAAAAAAACACCACCAGAACCAGTGGTGTTTAGGCAAATCGAAAGAGAGCATATAATGGGGATTAACAATGTAATCGGCAGAGAACAACAATGTAACTCAATGACTGTCGTGTGAGAGCATAGGCTATCGCCTGCGCTCACAGCGCACATTTTTTTTGTCCTGTATTTGTATTACGACAGCCCTTATACGCATTAGTTCACAAAAGGATTGACAGACATGCTGTTGGCGGTGATTGAGGAGTTCGCACGTTTAATGGTGAATCTACTTGGCCGTGTACGAGAAGGTGACGATGGCGAGCAGCAGCAGGGCCAGCGTCCAGACGACGTTGGCGGCGATGGCGTTCTGCACCTGTCGGTTAGCCATCGTGTAATTGCGCAGCATGGCGCCCCGAAGTCCGTGCACGGGCAGCGCCTGCGGGACAGCGTAGCTGATGGGCCGCAGCACGGTCGGCGTCCCTTCCACCGGCCACAGCACGCCTGCAGCGCCATTCACGGTCGAGTACATGGCGAAAAGTCCTCCGACAGAGCAGTTATCAGCGAAGAAATACAACTTACGCCACAAATCTTAATGAATGATGATGATAAGGAAACATTAAGGCACCCTCGCACTAGTGGTGCCCGTCCTGAAGGAACAGCGGAGCTGGGCGGCCTTCCTTGTTTCTCTTTCTTTCTTCCCCTATTTCTGTCTCTCTCTGATATCTCTTTATTGACTCTCTTCCTATTTGTGTATTATCTTGCTATCTTTCAGTGTCTTCCCTCGCTTTTTTTTCTCGCTTCCTCTTATCCTTCTATCACTTTCTCTCTATTTGTTTCTCGCTCTTTTTTTCTTTCCCCCTCTTTCTCTCTCTCTCCGTGTAGTGCTCTCTTTTTTTTTTTGTCGCTTTCTGTCTCATTCTCTCTCCTTGGATTTCTTTCTCTGCTTTTATTCTTTTTTTTTTCTCATTCCTCCTCTGTCTTTCTGACTTCGTTGTTTCCCTCTTAGCGAAAGAGCGCGTGCTGGGTGCACAAGTTAGGGGAGCGAAGCACAAGATCAAGAGGAGGACGAACAGAGCGCACGACAGCCAAGTAATTGCCAGGGGCGTAGCCAGAATTTCTTTCGGGGGGGGGGGGGGGGGGGGTTCAACCATAGTTAATGTATGTTCGTGCGTGCGTTTTTATGTGTGCAAGCAAAACTGAAAAATTTCGGGGTAATTTGAACGTCCCCCATCCCCCCACCTTCCCTAGGCTACGCCCCTGGTAATTGCGTTGCACGCGATACAAATGTAGAGACCACTCATGATGATGATGATAGCTTTTGCAAACGCGTTACGGCATTGCGAAAAGTGTAACAGCTACGGTGTAAAAAAGAACACTCGAGTTTGCTCAATACTCATTCCAATAATAATAATAATAATAATAATAATAATAATAATAATAATAATAATAATAATAATAATAATAATAATAATAATAATAGTAATAATTGCGTGGTTTTGCGCCGCAAAACTACGATATGATTAAGAGAGACGGCGTAGTGGAGGGCTCCGGAAATGTCGACCACGTGGGGTTCTTTAACGTGTGCCTAAATCTAAGCACACGGCTGCTGACCCGAAGGTCGCGGGTTCGATCCCGGCCGCAGCGGTCGTATTTCGATGGAGGCGACATAGTAGAGACCCGAGTACTGTGCGATGTCAGCGCACGTTAAAGAACATCACATGGTCGAAATTCCCGGAGCCCTTCACTACGGCTCTCTCATAGTCATATCGTGGCTTTGGGACTTAATACCCCAGATATTATTATAATTATTATTATTGCGTGTGTCAGTCAATATAATTATTATTAATGCGTGTGTCAGTTATTATAATTATTATTAATGCGTGTGCCAGTTTCTGGTTCTCCTGGTGAAGCATATGATGGGTTTCGCTTGAAAATGCGTAGTCTGCAACATTCTTGTACGCGTAATACTAGGGCTAAGCAAAGGCGTAGTCGCAGCCGGCTGTCCCCAGATATTTTGGAAGCAATCGCCGACAGAGACTTGCAATTAGAAATGGTTTAAACGCTCGCCTGGTAATGCAGAATTTCGCATGAACTACAGAATCGCAAGGAATAAAGTGGTTGCCCTTATCCGATCCGCAAAGCGACGATACTTCCGCCATCCCTTTCAGTTATCTGCCAGAAACCCGGCGCGGACGTGGTCACTGATGAACCACCTTTGAGGTAAAGAAGGTAGCGAGGCTAAAATTACTGATGAGTTTACTGGTGGCCCTGCGCATATAGCTGATATTTTCAATCGCCACTTCGCAAATGTGTCTGGTGGGCTATCTTGGTAAATACACACCTGCCTCCCCCTTCCTTCCAACTTTAACAACGGGCGAACTCGCTAGAATAGTTTCCGGTTTCAAAAGGCTGAAACCGGAAGCTATTGATGGTGTCCTTGCTGCAGCGGAATCTGGACGCATTATCAGACATTCTGCTTTTCATGCCTAATGGATTCTTGAAGACACCTTCTCGGCCACCAGACTTAAAAACAGCAATTGTAAAGCCACTATATAAAGATGCACCAAAAGATAGCGTTGACAGTTATCGACCTATTTCAGTTTTACCTATCTTATCACAAATAATTGAGAAATTCTTGCTGCAATGCATGACTTCATTTCTAGATAAGTTTTCGCTTATCTCAAGTCGCCAATTGGGTTTTTCGCCGGTCGATGCACTACTGATTTACTCGAAGAATTTTCCGATGAATTCCATGATGCTTTAGAAGATAACATTTTTGCCCGTGCTTTATTTCTTCCCATCTCCAAAGAATTCGATTTCTTGGCTTCAGGGCTCCGTTCTACGAGTTTCTTAAAAAATTATCTTTCTGATCGTTCCAAGATAGTTCGGTTAGAAAATCAGTTACCTTACAGCAATAGGCTTCCCTTGAAAGCTGGTGTGTCACAGGGATCCATTTTATCTCCTTTTTTGTTTAATTTATTCATAAATGATTTTACTGCTGCTGTTCCAAAATGCCTTGTATTTCACTATGCAGACGACACTGTTCTGTTAACGAAACACGTCTGTTACCATAAAGCGTTGTCACCACTACAAGACAGTGTTTATGAGGCTGCGTCATGGTTTACTAACCAATTGCTTTAATCAGAAAAAAAAACGAAGCTAATTTGCTTTAAAAATCCGTTGAAAGCAATGGTGACAAATGCACCCCTACTTCTTCATACTCGTGATTGCGCCTCCTGTAATTGAATATGTTAATTCTGTAAAATATCTTGGTGCGTTTTTCGATAGCGACCTGTCCTGGAATGATCATTTGGCCTACATTTGTGACAGACCACGAAAAATCTCATGGTTACTTTTTAATATTAGATCAACTGCACCCACCAATTATTCAAGTCAATATCATGCTTGCTCTAGCGTACAGTGTCCTGCGATATGGCATCACATTATTTGCTTCCTGTTCTTCGCGATGGCAGTGTCGGGTTGACAATATTTTGACAAGTATGTTGAAATCCATTGTGTACAATCGCCTTTCTCAACAGACAATGCAAATTTCTGTTCTCCACTTCACCTGCCGTCTTGCAAAGCGTCCTTTAATCAAACTGCTGTATTACGGCACTTCTGAAACTCTCAGTTAAGAAAAAGAATGCACTGCCCGTCGTATATAAAGAAAAACTTCCCACTTTTCTGTACCATTCGTCAAAACACGGTGTGGCAAGCTATTAGAAAGCTCTATGTCCAGACTGTTTTTAATGACCTCTCCAACAGTGTTTTTTCTGCAACGACGAAACGCAGTCTACGAAACATCCTAAAGTCACTTTATTGCTGCGCCATCTATCGCACTACTTTTTTTTTCAGTTTCTTTCATGCCGGGTATAACCTGTTGAAAGCTGCTCAAGCCATATCTTGACATTCTGCTGTTTAAGTAGCATTGCTACCGCTAGTTTCATTCGTGTGTGTTATTGTGTTTAAATGTAGTGTAAGTGAGTTACATGTGTCTTCTTTCTCTGATTATTTTACGCGACAAGCTTTTCAATATGTGTGTCAGCTCTCGTTTGCCGATGTGCCAGGCCTAATCCTCCTAGCCACTGTCTGGCTTTGACAGGCCTGTTATCTCTGTTGTACTACTCAATATGACAATAAAGATTATTTATATTATTATTATTATTACTATTATTATTATTATTATTATTAAATCTAAGCACATGGGCTTCTGGCATTTCGCCTTAACGAAAGCGCTGCCGCGTTACCGGGATTCCACCCCGCGACCTTTGCGTCAGCGGTCGAGCACCACAACCACTGGACAACCGAGGCGGGTCTCACTTAACCAATTGCTTTCACTATCGTCACATAATTAACTTTCATTATTAACTTTCGCTAACTTAATTTCCACTCTTACTTGTTAACTTTCGCTAATTAACTCACTATACATTAATTTACTTTGATAATCGTCATACATGTCTACTGTCCTGCTTTCACTCGCTTTTGTATGGCTTTCACTACTCCGTACATGTAGGCCGGTTCACCCGACGGCCTTTACACAACGGCCTCTCCAAACTGCCATGCACGCTCGCGGACAACATTTCGTAATCTAATTTCGTAAATCTTTCGTAAGGGGCCACTTGGGGCCACCCCACGAAGGAAGGAAAGAGAACGAGTGAAGGGGTGAACGTGGAAGCATAAAAATGTGAAAAACGAACTCGAGAAGTGAAACTGCAATCACACATGCTGCGCGTGTCACTGCTGCGCAGCCCTCCTCAGCTCGCTCTTCTTCGCAAGGGCCGGAACGTGTCGCTTAGGAATTCAATTTCTGCTTCGCTTAGCGACCAAGTTGGAGTGCTTACGCATGCGCCGAATTCTCCATGCAAAGACGAGCGAGCTGAGGAGCGCTGCGCCAACGTTACTAGGCTAGTGAAACGTTGCGCAGCGCAGCATTGCCAAGCGCAGCATGTTTGATTGCAGTTTCACTTTTCTAGTTTGTTTTTCACATTTTTATGCTTCCACGTTCAGCCCTACACTCGTTCACTTTCCTTCCTTCGTGGGGTGGCCCCAAGTGGCCCCTTCCGAAAGATTTACACTTGATAGTTTGCGCCCACCTGTTCTCGTTGTGTTCTTTCTGTGCCTCCGCATGTGTCCCCCCCTGTTACAGCCATTCAGCGCAATATTCCGCGACGTATAACAAGTTAATAGGGGTGCCAAGCACAAATCGGCTTATATATCAATTTAAAATACCTTAGTGCTTTCTTTAGCGCGGAACGACAATGAAGACAGGACAAAGCGCTTGGCAAAGCGCTTTGCTGAGCGCTTTGCCTGTCGTCTGTCTTGTGTTGTCGTTTCGCGCTAAAGAATGCACTTTCGTACTAACAAGCCCGCGAACGCAGTGTGTTGCATTAAAATACCTTATCAGCATTTACTGAGCCTCACACGTGACAGAGCCGTCTCTGTGTGCAGGAGATTTTCATGTCATAGTATACACTAAATCCAAAAACTGGTGTCCGTACCCCTTCAACTCGTCAGATGTATGTTACAGGTGTTTCTACGAAGAAACATGTCAACATCGTGTAACCTTTTATCTGTCCGACAAATGGCACTAGTCGCGGAAGTGTGACTTGATTGTATTCCCGCTCTCGGTTAGCAGCGAAACCGGTTGGCATGCATGAAGGGCACGCATGGCTACGTTGATCTTCAAGCGGCAGAGACACGCCTCTCTCTCGCCTTGGCTAGCGACGTTGCTGTCCTGGTGCAATGGTGCCAGGGCGTCTTTTTTTTCTGTCTCTTGAATATAGGAGCGACGATGTAATGCACGCATTATGATTAGAGCAAGCTAGGGACGCGCGTAAACTCTGAGAGTTGTTTATACAATCTGGAAATCTACGGAGTTAACAACTCAAGCCGTCTCTCGCATGATTCTACTCCCTTAACAACGCGGAGGGACGCATACAAGGCCACGGACCTCCCATGAGTAGCGCCGGGTAGAGTGCAGCCATAGACAGCAGCAGCGCCGTCGCCTCATCCTTGGACACCGAAGACGTGAAGAAACCTGCGAAGAATGTGGCCCTTAGAACTGAACGCGTGCTAAAGGCCCATGATTTCGAAGGATTTCACACCGGCAACTAAAGACTCATTCACATTTACGACTGGTGACCAAAAAGCGTCTCTAGGCGACCGATGTTCAAACCCACGTGCAATTTATATCCGTCACCGTTCAGAATTTACGCCTGATCGCATCATAACGTATTCACTCGAATGTAACACGAGTTCTTCTTCCAGATTTTCGCGACCGAAAGTCGACCCTCGCGTTAGAACTGAATACCGAAATAACTTTTTTCTTCCTGAACAGAATGAAAAGTCGCCCTTCGCGTTATAATCGAGTAAATACGGTAGCTCGCATTGCCGATGCCCCGTAAAATAAGCTGACGTCCTCTTCCAGCGCGCGTGATTTGTTCAGAGGTTTGCTACTGCAGTCACGCGACTGAAAAATCTACGGCATAATGATCAGTCACCAACTAGCCCAGTTCTCAACCTTATTGAAAAATCGGGCAGCGAGCGACTGAGCCCACGCAGTCGCTCTGCGACCGAAGCAGCCATTTGCGACCCGTCGTAACTTGGTTGCGCGATCGGTACTAGTCGCCTTAAAGGGTACTGACACAAAATTTCGCGGCCGAGATAGCCTGCGGAATCGATTCCCGTGAACATGCGTATATCATCTGCAAAATATCAACAGCGAATACAGCTTGGAAGGTATTTTGAAGCAATTTGGAAGTTTGAATCTTGAAGGTATTGACGCCACCAAACCCATTGGGACCCCCCTTACTTCTCTCGTCACCACGCTGCAGTCAATAAAACAAGTTATGATGACGTCATAGCCGCCATTTTTCTTTTTTTCGCGTTTGCCGCGGCGCACGCGTTGAAAGTGTTGTGTTCGGCGACATTGCTGTACCGTTTCCTGTTCGAAAGAACTTCTTGATGTGGACCGTGCGGAAGTGCGTCACATTTCTGTGTGCTGACGTGGTCGAGAGCTGCACCCGGCGGCTTGTCGTTTTTGGAGCACTCTCAAATCGAAACTGAAACTGGTCGGTAATAAGGAGCTTGTCATTAATTATCTGTCGCGTGCTGCAGCGAACGATGTGCCGTGTTATGACTGACAGGCCCCCCAGCAACACATTGCAGCAATAAAACGCTAGGCCAAAATTTTTGTGTCAGTACCCCTTTAACACTCATGACGTACGCACGTCCCTGTGTACCCCATGTGACGTAGTCATCTTCGTTGCTTTTCCCGTTTGTGTAGCACCTGGAGTTGTCTGCTATACCTTGGACCACTACGACTGCGAGGTGTGTTCAAATAGTATCGAACCTTTGGTCAGCAGAAATAAAGTGCTTGATTAGATTGCACAAAGCCCTAATTTCCTTCAGAATAGCCTTCTATGTAATGCCCATACCTCTCCCAGCGCTCCCATCGTTGTTGGAGACATTTTCTGGAATGCATGTTCTGGAAAGGTGATAAGCCGGCCTTTCGCATTCCGCACGATGTTTCCTCTTAACTCGAATCAGTTTCTTTATAGCAGAATTTACATCTTGGAAAACAGCCAAGGGTCACACGAAACCGGTTAGGGAAAGTAAGTAGCCTGACAAATTACTGAGGTCTTGCGTTTGGTGCAGAAAGCCTGAATCAGATACGCAAATGGGCGGGCACGTTATCATCATGGAGCTGCCAAGCGCTTTCTGCCCGCAAATCCGATCGTTTGCGCCGCCCAAGGCGAGATTTTCGTGATGGTGCTGCGGACGCGCCATTGCGTTCTCGACGTATTTGCACGAATCCTGGATAGCCTGAAAAGTATACCATGTTTAGCATGCATCTGGTATGATGCGTATGCGTTATGTAAATCTTGGCTACAAGGTAGACTGACCGAAGTTCATGCCGGTGAAGGCCATGAGGACGGGAATGATGAAGGCCACCAGGATAGACCCGTGAACGGGTGTGTCGAACACGCTGACGAACACGACGAGCATGAACACAGTCTGCACGTACGCCAGCGCCGTCTGCACCATCGCGTGTCCAATTATCACCTCGGTGGTGCTCAGTCCTGCATCACATATGCACGAAAATGTATTTACTTATTCAGAACACCAAAGCACAATCGTTCCAGGGCGATCTTAGGACAGCAAACAAGAGCGATCGCGCGATATTTAAAGGGGTCGTGAAACGTTTCCGAAAATTTTCAACTACGTGTGTATTAGGAACCCTGGCCATCCATTAAATACCATACCTTAACTCGTTTCATCGCCCGGGTTCTTTTAATAGCTATAAAAGAACAATTTCGATTAACCAGTCCGCGTTCACCGGAACTCTACAGCTCACGTCACCTTAAGTGAGCCAATCAAAAGTATTTTATTGCGATAGCAATTATATGGACACTCTGGGCTGATTTTTGCCGCCGCCGTCACGTCCCGGATATGTATATGTATGTACATATATAAAAAGGCACAAACAAATCAGAAGAACAATTCTGAAGCACCCAACCGGGGATTCGAACCAGCGACCCCTAGCTCCACAGCGCGCCGCCTTAGACAACTATACCACGCGCCCTGCTTCCGCCGCAACCTTAACGGCAGGCTATTCATACACATTATTTACCGCTGGCGGTACGCATATCTCAGAGGAGCTTGAGCGTGTTTTCAATCACGCAACGCTCCTATATATTCTTTCAATTTGAAAACTGCCCTTGAGACACGCACGAAAAAGTGCCCCTTTTTGTAGCCACTCATCATGATGTGGGAAGAGAAAAAAATTGAAGGACACTTTGTACATTCCAAAGTGTGTTCGGCGAAAGCGTGTGGCCATTCCAATGATTATGCCATGTCTTTTTTCTTTTACACTCTCAGTGGGATAACACACAAACCGAATGGGTGCGTGTTTTCTTCTTTAATTTTTTACCGCGAATCGCAGCGAGACGCGAGACTCATCTTCCTCCGTTCGCATGCGTTAGTATTTTCTCGCGCTTTGCGCATCGTGCAAACGCACTCCGCGTTCCAGCTCTTAAATTGACGGACCCTTTGTAAATTGGAAAGTGTATTCCGTGAACGTCTGGGTCCATTGAGACGGCGTCGGTCAGAATGATTGCAAACTCTGGGCACAGCGACGCTACGCAAGCAAAGCGCGAGCGCTATAGAGTCCGACGCGACCGGCGTCCGTCTGCGCATCCCGGCGGCCACCTGGCTCCGTGCCAGAGCTCTGATGGACGGACAGACGGACGGACATGGACGGACGGACGGACATGGACGGATGGACGGACGGACGGACGGACGGATGGATGGACGGACGGACGAACAGACAGACAGACGGATGGACAGACGGACGGACGGACGCCGGACGGACGTCGGACGGACACCGGACGGACACCGAACGGACGTGAGCATGAGACATTAAAGGCTTTCGCCTTAAAGATTACACCATCTCCCGCTAAACGGAACCATGTGTAGATGCGAAGCAGCGGGCGCTAACGCTTACACTGGCGGCGGCGTTGACGCTGGCGCTCATCGCAGCGTTGCACAGGAGAGAAACCTGGAGGGCGCAAAGCACGCAGTGATGGACCGCTGTTTCCTACTGGAACATCCCAATCGCTGCTAATGGGCAACGAGAGACAGAAGACTCGGACTGGACATAGAGACCCGCAGTCCGCTTTTAGTTAACGCGCACGCTGCGAATTTTTTATCGTTCGACAACGCACAGGCGAAATCTCCCACCGGCACTACCTTGCAGGTCAAGATGGTGCCATATATACGGGGTGGCCAGAGAACGGTTGTGCAGCGCGAGCAGTCGGTTTTTAAAGACGATAGTCTTTCTTGGGATACTTGAACGCAAAAATTTTGGTCTTTCTGTCTGTTTGTCGGTAACCCGATTCACCTACTCGGCCAAAGTGTAACCACTTTCTGAACGCCCAGCCATCTTGAACTGGTGTTGCCGTTCATACTTGTGAACATATTCGATCAAAAAGCAAATACTACGCATACCTGAGGCGCAACATTAATATGTAAGTATCAGGTTGTGTGTTCTTTTATTAGAAAATACACAGATACGTAATTCTAAAGACCCTGTCTTTTAGGCTGTGCTGAAAATGCGAAGCTGTGCATGAACTGCGACGCTTTGCAGGAAAAAGCGCTTTGCCGACGATGAAGTGCTGCCTCTGGCAGTGGCCCTTGGTTCAGCACAATTAAGCTCATGTTTTTCGATGGCGTCCATATCTCGCGCAGCGCCGCCTCTATTTTATCAATGCCAGCCAGATGCGGCCAATTCAACGTAGAGTAGGCGCTGTCTGAGGCAAGGCAAAACATAGTAGCACGGCCTGCACAAGACTATCGTCTTTCGACGACATTTGCAGCGAAGCACGCAGATACGCGGCCAATTTTTTCAACCAAGAAACTCGCTAGCAGACGCTGCCTGCGTCGGCGTCGCGAGGCGAGAGAGGGGGGGAGCATAGGAGAGGGGAAGACGCGCATGCGCAGGGGGGGGGGGGTGTGGACGCCGCGGGCAGGGGGGAGCGTAGAAGGGGAGGGAGGGAGGAGACGCGCATGCGTAGTGAGGGTGTGGCCTCCGCGGGGAGAGATGCCTAGAGGAGAGAGAGGTGGAGAGGAGGTTTTTTATTTTCATCTTTTTTTAATGGGTTGGCGCATGCGCAGTGGGGGGTGTGGACGGACGGACGGACGGAAGCCGGACGGACACCGGACGGACGTGAGCATGAGACATTAAAGGCTTTCGCCTTAAAAATAAGATCGCCGGGAACACCTAGGGTCAGACGCCACCACGTGGCAAGAAACACAGAGGGGTCACTGGAATGGAAATTATTGCGCAACAGTGAAGCCGTGCCATCCAAAAGATAGCGGCTGTGGCCGCCATCTTACTAGGGGCAAGATAAATTGTCGGCGTTCGGCAAAGGAGATGGAGCGTTTTCCTCGCACGCCCAACGAGTTTAGCGTAGCAACTTTTTCGGGTCAGAGACTGCTCGAAGTGTGTGTTTGTGTTACTAGTTTTGCTTAATAAGCCTCCAAACCTTGGGAAGTTTTATTGGAGATTAGATCACTTATAATCGTATCGATATGTTATTTCGCCGGGAACAACTATCTTTTATTTTATAATTAACGTAGCATTTATACTAACAGAGCTAAACCACTTGATCTCTAAGTGGGCACCACCAGAAAAGAGCATATTTCCAAGATTTTTGGAGGGCAAAAGCTGGCTTCACTTTAGCTGGCAAGGCATTGCGGGAGCTTCCACTCCAGCAAGGTCACTCCACGTGCCTCAGCTTAAAAGAAAAAGAAATATCTCAGAGCGTTGGGTTCTGCATTGTCGACACTTGCAGCGCGTTGCTCAAACACAAAGACGTAACAAGTGAGACGGTTGCTAGTTCACGCTTGTCCTGTGTATACCTGCGCGCTCTTGTCGAGCGTCCGTCTTTGTGCTTCAGCGGCGCGCTACAGGTATCGAGCTGCTTGTCGTTCTTCGTGTGACATTCCAATTTCTTGCTATCTCATTCATTTCTTCGCCGTTGCGGCGAAACTGTGATTTTTTCGTCGACAAAACATGGCGACACAGCGAGGCCTGTTGAGCCACAGTTGGCCGTCGTTCGGAGCATCATGCCGTTTTGACTGCAGTGCCGTGAAGACGTCACAAGCACGAAGCTTGCCGACCATCCGACGCCAATGCACGCGAAGATGATTAGATTGCTATACAAAATTACAGAAAGCCTTCACTGCGTGCGCCCACGTTTATTGTTCTGAACCGATGGATGGATGGATGAATGCTATGAGCGTCCCCTTTACAACGGGGCAGTGACAAGTGTGTCACCAGGCTCGATAAATATAGAAACAAAAATACTTTTTTCCTTTTTTGAGTTGGGCTACTGCCTTAATTGTCTATTTCGATTAAATCTATCTTACTAGAGGTAAAAAAAAAAACGCAAATTCATAGCCCAGTTCTCTGCACTTTACGGCAGAATGTCCTTATTTTTCCCCCTATTTATTTTTGTCCTTTCTCTCTAGTTTTCTGCCACCGATACTCTAACCAGTCTCTTACTTATTTCTATCGCGGGCGTGTTCAGCTTTCCATTGTCCCTAAAACCCAAGGCTTCATGTAGGCTCGTGCCTCAAGCGTACATCTGAGTGTTTATCTCCACATTCAATCAGAACATGCTCCGTCGTTTCCTTATCTTGCCCACAGCGTTGTTGTTCTTTATCTAAATCTCGCTTTATAACTACACGTTCTAAGGCAACCCGATCTCGCTTCAACCAGCAAAGAGCTTCCCCTTGAATTATGATGAAATATGCCTCCCTCCTTATTTCATTTTTGCCCTTTCGGTGGTTACTCAGAGCCGGTTTTTTCTCCCTCGCTGCCATCCAGTAAATCCTCTCCGCCTCTCTGACTTTTCGTCTAACGCTCTTTGTTGCCATATCGCTTACACTGCCAGCCGTATAATTACTAGTGAGCCTCCTCGTTCTTTTTCTCCACTGTGGGTCAACGCTCATCCTATACAAATAACGGAACTTTTCGTTCGGCCTTTTTCCAGTTGAAATTCTCAAGTACTAGCTCTTCCTCGGTTGCGCTCTCCGTCATACTTTTACTCACCGGGGAAATACCCTGGACGATCTTTTTAAACGACTCGGCTGTTACCTTTCGAATGTAACCTAGCGCTTCATACCCTTCCAATTGATTTCCTCCTTCATCTGCAATATGTTGTTACATTGTGACAGACTTCCTACCTAGCGCCTTTATGTGGCTCCAAAATATCCTAGGCCCGGCCTTATTTTTTTCCCGAATCTCTGTCACCCAACGTTCACTTTCACCGTTAATTTTTGCTTCGACCAATTTCTGTACAATGGACTTTTTCTCTAGATATATTTCCCACATTTTGTGGACTTCGTCCTACGGCCGCTTCTCCTTTTTTTTTGTTTTTCTATGTTCCCGTGGTGCTTCACGTCGCTTCTCGATCGCTTCCCGGATTTTCTCATTCCATCAACTTTTTGGCTTCCGCTTTCCTCTCCAGCAAACAGTTTTCTTCTCTTTCCCTATCTCTCGTCATTAGATGTAACCGCTTGCTTGCCCGGTATTTTCCCTAATCCTTCCTCGACTCTTGCGGCTATGTTTGTTTTTCTTTGTGCCTAAAAAAGAGACAAAGAAAAATGAATTAGACCTGACCGGGGATCTGAACCCGCGACCCCTCGCTCCGCAGCCCGCTACGCTAGCCAACACAGCCACGCGCCATGCTTGCGCCAGCTGTAGAACGGCGAGCTATTCATATGCACGATTTACCCCGCTCGCGGTACGCAGATCTTGGAGGAGCTTGAGCGTGATTTCTATCGAGCAACACTCCTAAATCTTCCCCAAATTGAACACTGACATGAAACGCGACGAAAAAGTGGCCCCCTTCTGTAGCTTCTTCTTTCTGATCTTCACAATGCATCATTTGTATTATAATTAGTTTTGTTAGTTGTTTGGAGTTATTGAACTTTGCCACTGTGTTTCAATACTTGTATTTTAACTATTTGTTATTAGTTGTATTTTATGCCTTTCCTTTTTTTTTGTGTTCACCTGCCCGCTGTTTTCTGTGTTTATATTTCTTGTTAACTATTAATAACAGAGGGTCCCGCTGCAGTCTTCGACTATGGGACCCTCATCGGTACATTTTCCTGTATCCCATTTCAATGCATAATAGAATAATAAATGACTTTGACGTTCAATTGACCTGGAAGTCGCGGGTTCGATCCCGGCCGCGCCGGTCGTATTTCGATGGAGGCGAAGTTGTAGAGGCGTGTGTACAGTGCGATGTCAGTGCACGTTAAAGAACACCAGATGGTCTAAGTTTCCGGAGCCCTCCACTACGGCGACTCTCATAATCATATCGTAGTTTTGTCCCGTAAAACCATAGATATGTAGCTTAGTAACGTTTGCTGTCGGGCTAGTTGGTGCATAGCTGAACTTGAACTGATGGCGCAAATGTTAGACAGGGACGAAGAAGACACGTAAGACCGTGTCTTCTTCGTCCCTGTCTAACATTTGCGCCATCAGTTCAAGTTCAGCATAGATATGTAGATTGATACAGTCAAATGCAGAAGCTGTAAATTGATTCGGTCAAACTACGTTAGGTTTAACAACAAATGCTTCGAATTTAAAATGATTTCCTGTGAATAAGAACGCTGTTTGGAAGGGCTGTTCAGAAAAAAAAAAAAAAAGCTGCCGGTTCATGCATTAGCGATGACGCAAGTTTGAGGTTAGTCACAACGGAATAGATTTACATCATAGCGCACAGGAAGACAACGTATGGGAGCGGGCTAGTTGGTATTCCATATTGATACACTTAAGCGCAAGAAAAAACACGAGACAGTAATCGACGAGGACAAGCGCTACTTCCAACTGAGCTTTATTGCTGAAACACATAAATATATACACTCGAACACACGTGATCGCACTTAAATCTGTTAAAATCGGAGGCAAAAAAAAACAACAAGAAACCGAGGAACGCCACAAACTAAGGAGAAAAGCCACGTGCCGGAGAATGTAAGTAATCTAGTTCTTTTTTTGTTAGTGCGATTGATGGCTTGCTGACGCAGCTTCCACTGGCTATCTCCGCAGCTTCAATGATGATTCTTGTGCTATCGTTAGCGTGAGTGGCCAGCACTGTTGCCTTGTCGAATAATGGGACGCATTTGCACTGAGAGCAGTGAGCCGCCAGAAAGCCATCATTGCCTTTCTTTACTGCTTGATTATGTTCTAGCAGCCGCACATTCAGGCATCGGCCTGTTTGCCCGACATAACATTGACCACAAGACAATGGAATGCTGTAGACTACGCCCCTAGCACACTCAACAAATGCTTTCCGGTGCTTAATTTTACAACAGTTCGAGGGGCGTTCCACCGGACTAGTTCTGGAACAAAGGTGAGACAATTTATTGGGGGGCCGAGAAAACCACTGAAACACCGGCTCTTTGGCCAATCTTTTTGAGATTGTGTGAAATGCCGTGCAGATAGGGAATCACAGCCACCTTCTTACGTGAAATTGCCTGAGAATCAGTGCTCATGGCATCAGTCCGCGAACCCTTGCGCAGGTTCTCTGAAACCGATATGAGCAGGTGGCGAGGGTAACCAGCTGCCTTCAAACGAGCTATCTGTCTGCTGAAGCTTTCTTGTATTGAATGGTGACAAGACTTATTCAATGCATTATGCAAACATGCACGAATAATGCCACGCTTGACCAGCTTACTGTGGGCGGAGGCAAAAGGCAACAATGGTTTTTCCGCGCGAGGCTCATACATCCAGCATAAATGTTCACTTGAGAAGGAAAGCCTCAGGTCAAGGAACCTTAGGAATCCATTCTGCGGAATCTCGTGTGTCAAAATAAGCGGCTTTAAGCAAATTTTGAACAATTCCAAGGCCTGCTGAAGGGAACATTCGAAGGCGGAATCATCGCAATGAAACAAAATTAGATAATCGTCCACGAAACGAAAGCATTTGCTGATGCCTGTTCCCTGCAAACGATCGTGAACCGTTCTGTCCAAGTGCGCCAGAAACAAGTCACTTAGCACTGGAGCAATACATGAGCCTATACACACGCCACTTTTTTGAAGGAAGACACGTCCATTCCATTCGGCATAGGTGGAAGTGAGGTAAAGTCGAAGCAAATCTAGAAAACCGGAAACTGGAACACCACACTCATTCTGGAATGCCACCGCACCAAACTCACAAATAGCTTCTTCTACGACATCACACAGAGCGTCATGAGGAATCGAGTAATATAAATCTTTTATATCAATAGATACACCCTTATACGGAACGCCAGTATGCTCACTGAGGTGCTGAATAATCTGCGAGGAATTGTGAACCAAAAAAGGGTCATTAACACACAGCAGCTTTAAGTAACTTTGGAGCCACGACGCGATACACTTTTGCCACGTGGATTCTCAGGCAATTTCACGTAAGAAGGTGGCTGTGATTCCCTATCTGCACGGCATTGCACACAATCTCAAAAAGATTGGCCAAAGAGCCGGTGTTTCAGTGGTTTTCTCGGCCCCCCAATAAATTGTCTCACCTTTGTTCCAGAACTAGTCCGGTGGAACGCCCCTCGAACTGTTGTAAAATTAAGCACCGGAAAGCATTTGTTGAGTGTGCTAGGGGCGTAGTCTACCGCATTCCATTGTCTTGTGGTCAATGTTATGTCGGGCAAACAGGCCGATGCCTGAATGTGCGGCTGCTAGAACATAATCAAGCAGTAAAGAAAGGCAATGATGGCTTTCTGGCGGCTCACTGCTCTCAGTGCAAATGCGTCCCATTATTCGACAAGGCAACAGTGCTGGCCACTCACGCTAACGATAGCACAAGAATCATCATTGAAGCTGCGGAGATAGCCAGTGGAAGCTGCGTCAGCAAGCCATCAATCGCACTAACAAAAAAAGAACTAGATTACTTACATTCTCCGGCACGTGGCTTTTCTCCTTAGTTTGTGGCGTTCCTCGGTTTCTTGTTGTTTTTTTTGCCTCCGATTTTAACAGATTTTAAGTGCGATCACGTGTGTTCGAGTGTATATATTTATGTGTTTCAGCAATAAAGCTCAGTTGGAAGTAGCGCTTGTCCTCGTCGATTACTGTCTCGTGTTTTTTTTCTTGCGCTCAAGTGTATCAATAAGGAAGACAACCTTGTGTACGTGCAAGTGTTTATTACTTGCACTCCAAATCACTCAGTGATCCATCTAGGAATGCACGGAACAAAGAAGGTTTTGCGACACCGCGTCTGAATTACGGTCAGCGACGGTGTCTTCCGCGGAAATGTTGAGGCTATAGACGTGCAGGGAAACAGGAATAAATGGCAGCCTTGCTCAGTGGCAATAATTGCGCTTGTTGTGGCCGGTGTTGTTACGGGTGAAGAGGGAGACGCTATCTTCGGCGAGCCTTGCGGATGCACGGCTCAGAACAAGATATGCAAGGGGAGACGGGTGAGGCAGATGAGGAAAGCGCACACAGAGAGGAAGTGACCGGGAAACAGGGGCCCAGGGAAGCACCAGCTTCTGGGAGGTCTGACCTCGGTGGTCAGGCAGGCGGGGCTTCTCCGGAAGGGTTACGGCGGTAATGGTGGAAAAATACAGAGAGTTGCACTACACGTACACTCGGGCGGCGTCCCTATTTCGCATATCCACTGGAGATGATCGCCGCTCGGGCGCAGGCCACCAAGGAGCGCTGAGCTTCGCGGGTAAATGTGCAGCTCGAGTGGCATGGTAACCTCTCAACAAGCCGCTGGTGTAGGCTGTGGAGTATCACATGCAGAGAGCATGCGCTCCCTGTCGAGCTCATCCACTTGACTCTTGTGGCGGATTGGGAACAGAAAGCCCTCCCGCGATACGGACGGGATGTCCAGGCTGCAGCAGAACCGCAGGTGATGACTCGTCTGCGGTCTGTAGGCAGGCGAGAAGCAGGAGCCCGTTTGTCTCCATGCGCAGGTCGGAGAGTTGCCAGCGGGAGGAAGTGGTTTAACGTGGTAGCGTTGAACCGCTCTTTTCGTAGAAGTTTCGCTGTCGGCGTCTTTGGTTGCGAGCGAGGAATTGGCGTTGCCCGTGAGCGAAAACTCGCGATGGACGTCAATAATAAAAATCACGGGCCCGAGCCGTAATCGAACCCAGGCCTTCTTCGTGGCAAACAAGTGTTCTACCATAGATACACACCAGTACTTGAAGCTGTTCCGGAAAAAAAAAATTCCCCAAAACAACCTTATACATGTGCGTATAGTGCAAGGACTCACACGTTCACACACGTAATATTACGCGGCAGGAGCGTAGATGACCACCAGGCATCACAGCGTGTGAATTGTACAACGAGTGAGTGGTCTAAAGGTACACCCATCACAAAGCGCACAGGCATAAATAATAATTATCATCAGCAACAGCATCAACAGAGCGTGCATCTGTGCAGGCGCGCATATTATCTTACAGACTCGTAGTATTTTGGTGCAGTGGGTATTTCGCAACTTCACTGCAGTAGGCATTCTAAGAAAGCGTAAAGCGGCAAATATTCCGCGTACAGAAGTTCCGTTCCTTTGCAGCATGGTTGCCATGCATGCTGCAAGGGTTGCCACCGAGAAGCGAAGCCTGGCTAGCAAATGAGAAGGCAGCGTGAACGGTGCCCAATTACGCTATCGCTTGTTGTAGGCGAAGCTCAAGCGTTATCCAAGCTTGTTTTAAATGCGAAGCATTTCTTTGCCTACTGTAAGCACTTTTGCGTTTCTATCTATCTATCTATCTATCTATCTGTCTGTCTGTCTGTCTACCGCCTACGTCTGGGTGCACTCGTGATCACCCCCTGAACTTAGGGTAGACCAAAATTTATATGGGAGGGTAAGAGGTATTGACGATTATGTCTCGATGGTCATGACATGAATAACGTAAAAATCCTGTCGCGTACGTCGTCAAACCCTTTCCTGCAGACACGTGCGGCACATACCCGTATACCTCGGGCCGCGGTATGCGGGTATGCGCCACAGGTGTTTGACAATTTATATCTACCCAGGAACGGGGAGGACAGACATTAGTCATTTAAATACGAGAGCATTAAGAAAAACTGTCGTCGGCAGCGTTGACCCGACAAATGCAAATTATAAATATCAGGGTCCCATTAAGAATCGAACCCAAGCAATCTGCGTGGAAATCAAGTATTCTACCACAGAGCCACGCCAGGTCTCGGAACTGCTTTGGAAAAAGACCCTATATACCCTATGCAGGCGTAATGTTGGTGAAACGTCAGTTGTGGTTGCAGTGCTGGCTATCTAAATTTATAAACAGTACATATGCACTCCTATGAGGCAGGCGTCATGGCGGGTTAACGTCAATTGTATACTTAAGCGCCATCGACTGTAGTTGGCCCACGAAGGACTACCATCCTGGCAAGCACAAGTGCTACATATCAGCTTACCGCTTCTGGTGTTGGTTATACCCATGTTTCTGTTGTCATCGCTACGCAACTGTAAACAGCTGGTTATTTGAAACATATGCCACTGTTCAACATATGTGTGTGCGTACAACATATGTACATATCTGTGACATCATTTCGTAACGCTTCGCTCAATAAAAAATTACGACCCAGTCACCTGGCCTCCGCATGCTTCGCATAACATCGATTCCCATGGTACTTGAGATCTGCCAAATTTTTTTCTCCCAGAGCAGCTGACGCGGGTTCTTTCGCCAGATGCGAGGCTTAACGTCCTCTAGAGGCGATATTGGCTCTTTACGACGCGAGGGCTTAGCCATAGGTAGACTTTTTTTTATATAAAGAACTCAACTAAATGTTATGGAGCGACGCTTGAAATATTCACTCTTTGCATGACGTCCATACTTTATACATATAGCTGGCAAGTCGATTAATTACGACTTATGTTTGCGGGTTAACTTATTGATGCTGAGATAGCTAGGTCACGTCACGTGTGCTCCTTGGAAATCTCGTCTTATTCATAGAACACGCCCGGAGCTTTCGGTTAAGCTCTAAACTACACGTACTTATTAAAGGATCAAAGTCTATGTCGTCCCAACGCGCAACCTGGAAAACTTGCATCATTTCCTCTGCTCTTTCGTTTCGGCATGGTTACAGACTCAGAAAGAGCCATGATATGAGAAAGTGGCGTCCGTCTGCCGTGGTTGTGTAATGATGACGGCGCTCGGTCGCTGACCCGAAAGTGGCGGGTTCGATCCCGGCGGTCTCGTTTCGATAAAGGAGAAACGCCCGTGCATTGCGCGATGCCTGTGCACGTTAAAGTACACCATGTGATCTGAATTTCCGGAGCCCTCCACTACAGCGTGTTTCATAATCATACCATGGTTTTGGCACGTAAAGCGCCAGAAATGATTATTATTATTATTATTATTATTATTATTATTATTATTATTATTATTATTATTATTATTATTATTATTATTATTATTGTTACGTGTCTGTCGCGGCCTGAAAGCGCTTATCCCACGGACGCACCTGCGACGGCGCACCGGCCTCGGATGCCTCCCTGGTCCTCGCCGACCAGCAGCAGCGCCGTGAGCGTGATGGACAGTGCGAACAGGGTGCTGCACGTACAAGGCACATGCCAAGGATCAGAGAGCACCGCCGATATGCTATTGGGCACTGAGATGAACATATCGAGTTCGGAGGGGCATTACATCCCGGTATAAGTCAGATAACACGCGTGGAACTATTAGTGTTGCAGAAAGGGCGCTAAAGGAACAGTCGAATAGAAAGAATATGAGGTGTGTGTGGCAAAACTGGGCCATTCGCATTCAAAGAAAAAAAAAAAACCAGAAATGGTGAGGGGGGGAGGGGGGCTTTTAGACAACGCAGAATACAGGAAAATGACGCTGATTACAATGACTTTGACAAAGAAGGAGGCAGCAAGTCAAAGCACCCAGATGCTTCATTTTACGGGCCAATGAACATAAATACAACGAAGGTTTCCATTGTTATTGTTGTAAGGTCGCCCGTAGCTCACGTGCCGCTTAGTTCAGCTCCGTGCATTTCTAACAAATACTGTGACTGTACTAGTTGAAGAACCGTATTATTTACACCTCTTTAGAACAGAAGAACAAGAGCTGTACTAATTATTTTTTCTGTCGATACCTTGGCGCTACTAACGCGTGAAAAGGCAATATAATAGAGGGCGTGTTAGCGTGCACATGACTTTCGCGATGCTGTCTCGTTACTCGTGTCTTTTTTTTCTTTTTTTTTGTTATTATTACATAAGAGGGCAGCAGCAATTCATCAAGAAGAATCGGTAAAGCGAAAGAAAGTTAAGCGAGTTTGCTTGATTGTATCATGCGAGACCACTATGAACACATGGCTGAAAGGCACAGAATCAGAATGAGAGACTCGGTGTGCAAACAAAAGAATTATTGTGATAGCTTCAAGCCATTCAGTGCCGTCGTTGCCCTGCCATTCGTCTCGCTCTATTTTCTTTATCCATGCGGACTCGTAATTTTGAAAGGGTTGGACCCTTATCTCAGTTAGTTCACTACTAGCGCGAGGACACACGGACAAGAAAGAGGACGACACACTGCAGCGCTGATTGTCCTCCCTCTTTCTTGTCCATGTGTCCTCGCGCTGGTAGTGAACTGTCATGAATTTCCAAGAAGCCCAAGCCGTCCTTGGGAACCTTATCTAGTTGGCACTCATGCTATAGTTATAGACAGTACGAGACAGGAAAAGGACAACAAAGAGTAAGGGCTGCGTCATTCGCATGACTAACTAACTAACTAACTAACTAACTAACTAACTAACTAACTAACTAACTAACTAACTAACTAACTAACTAACTAACTAACTAACTAACTAACTAACTAACTAACTAACTAACTAACTAACTAAGTTATTTAATTAAATAAATAAGTAAATAGATGTAGTGACTTCAGAAATCTCACCACAAGTAATTGCGCCATCACTGGCTATACGTAACAATACGCTAGTATTCTTTTAGTAATAAAGAAGATATGATATGCTTGGTATGCAGGACAGTGAACACACAACAAGGCTCACCATGCGATGATGCCGGGGCTCATGAATTCCCGAAAGGTGAAGTCGAAGGCGTGGTAGAACGGGTCAGAAATCTGCGAACGGCCGATGAAGAGAAACGTTATAGAAGATGTTTAAGAAGTAGTGTAGTTGAAGAGGCGCGCAACGTGCTTGCATTGGCGCCACGTGTAAACTACCGTTTCTGGCTCGCTTGCTTTGGTGCTAAATGGACGCCAGGAACTCGATGATGGCGGATTCCTACGTATGCGTCCCCATTACCGCGCAGGTTTGGGCTACTTGGTACTCCATGCGCAGTACATTAAGAGC
>JALIZH010017308.1:0-52753 GCA_030522465.1 Rhipicephalus appendiculatus | reverse complement strand
CAGTTACTTTTCAAATGGTCATTTTGTGACTTGAAACCGATTAAATGTTCCCGTGTTCCGAAACAGTCTATGATGGCTTGGTAATGGAGTTGCGGTGAGCGAAATGCACGAATAACTAACGAAACAAGAGGGCAGGACACTTGGTGCGCAAAAGCAGGACAGGAGAGGTAGTGTCCTGTCCTCTTGTTTCGTCAGTCTTCGCGCATTTCGCTCAGCGCAACTACATTACAAATGCGGTCTAACTAGCCCAAATTGAAGCTTTGCTATATGATCGCTTCTATAAACATCTTCCGCATGAAGAGCGTCAAGTCTACATCAGAGACAACAAACTATGTAGAAAAAATTGCTGGCTTATTGCTTATTAGTCACTTTAAGTGTGCTGGTTTTTTCACCGAGCCGCTGTCAATGCAATTTTGCCCAGGTACCGAGCATGACGTTACATGTATGTTTCACTTTTTATACATGTAATTGTTCTAGACTGTACCCACTCAAATATATAAATAGCGGAGGAACGTATTCACGCGGTGGTATTGCATTTACGACGACAACCTCACCGCTGTCGCTTCGATTTCAGGATTACTTGCTTTGTGGGCAGCAATTCTCCCATATAAAGAGCTAGACTCGTGAGTCACAGTCAGGGTATTGCCCGGTACTCAACCGGCCGTTCAGTTGTGGCAAGGCCGTCAGCAACGGTGACAGCTGGCCGTAATGGCCAACAGCTTTCTCACGTAGCGCACGCAAGTTCACTCTGTTCATGGTGAGCCAAATTATTTTTGTCTCGAGCTGGCCATCCACGGAGAATAACATTGTCCCGACCGTGTTGCACTTTGGTAATACCCGTCTTTTTCTCTGTTCGTTTTCTTTTGTTGCTCGAGTGAGTGCTGTTCCGCTGACATGTCCCAAGCCGTACAGGGCCGGCGACCAGTCCAAGCTGACAAATCGTGCTCTTCTGGTGTGTGGAAGGATTTACCTAATGTGACATGCGAATCCTTCAGTTCCGAGTGCCGAAAGAAAAATAAAGCTTTTGTTTACAAAAAAAAAAAAGCTAGAAAAATGAGGCGTAAACGTTCTTAAACGACCGCGACTGCTGATAAACCACAGCAAAGGAAAAAAGGCGTAAGAGGGGTGACGAATGAACTGTTATTCAGTTGAAGGAGTTCCTTAAAAGAGTCACTTTTTGAGTGTTCGCATCGTTTGATGACGATGTCTGTCGCTTCATTTAACTTTTTTGGCTTCTTGAGGGGTTTCCTTTTTTATGCCGCACTGAGACACGTGTTGTTACTGGCGAAGTTGGCAAAAAAAAAAAAAAAAGAACCCGAGATGCAACAACCCTTTTCAACTAATTTCACGTTGAACAGCTTATTTGCACTGCAGCATAACACTCAAGCTACACCAACTAAACTAGGTCTGTTGAAAACCCTGCTGCTTTCATTGTTGGCGAGAACTGTCGGTTTTCCAATGTCACAAAAGAAAGCGTGCATTCTAGATTGCACCCATGCTCCAGCACAAGGCTAGCAAGTGACTGAAGAGCATGGTTTCGCAAGATTTCCCGACGGCAATGAGACTCCACCGCTGTGTACGAAACCAAATACACTTGAACTCTTGCATAGAGATAGAGTTGTGCAGTGTGTGTAACATCGTATGAAATAAGAAAAAGAAAAAAAACTGCGCAGCACGAGGCTTCCAAGAAACGTTTCAACAGAAGGCACATCTTGCCACAACAACCGTATGAAACAGCGGCTCAAAAATGTGTCTAGCATCTCGGAAGATTACCAAACGGTGTTTTTTCATAGATGATGCTTCTTTACTTGTCATTTTGATATGAAAACCAAGATTTGGGATGGTCGATGCACTTGTCCACACGCCATTACGCACACGTCGAGAGAACCGTAGCTTAAAGCAGCTGGTGTCCAGTATTTGATGATAGCAAATGAAACGCTATAGACCCCTTGCATAATTGTAAAGCTAGCTTTCCTGCAGTGCAGTTTTCCCTACTAATGGCGGCTGGTCACTTACTGCAAACAGCGTGTTCAAGCGCAGTTTACTTGCCCTATGGCATGGAAAACATTCACTGGGCTCCCTTGATATAAACCCGCATGATAGAAAACCCATGGCACGTTCCACTAGGGCCTTCTCTCCACTTAAAGAATGACAGGTGCCGCCATGATGAAGGAAAATATGCAGCACAGGGAAGCGCACTTGCAATTTTGAAAGGGGTCTATATGCGGCCTTAGGGATTCATACATTAGTAAAGAGAGTAGACCATCTGCCACCAATTAAATAATAGTCAGATTAATGTTTCCGTTTGCACACAGAGAAAGAAAGAGAAAACAGGGAAAGGCAGACGTAGAGGTTAACCAGGAGGTAATTGGTTTATTGCCCTGCACAGGGAAGGGGGGTAGAAAAAGGAAAGGTCGTAGGAACGAGAGAACAAGTGGTGCGATCGCGTGCATAAAAAATGCGATATCCGCGCAGCTCATTTTTTCTCCAAAAAGTCTATGGAATCCAGGCTACAGGACCAAACGAGTTTCGCGAAGATTTCTATAATGTGAAGATCACAGCGGCAATAAAAGAAAGCGAAACATTGCTCTTACGAACCGCCGTATGAATGGTAGTCGAGGTCACGGACTCCGTGTCTTCTTTCGCAACCGTTCTGTCATCCAGTCGCGGCTTGGAGCGGCACGCGATATCTGTATTTTGTTGTTAAGCGAGGGTCAGTCTATAAGGATATATCGTATGGCCTTAGTTGCAACCACAAACGCTGCACGGGGCACTCACCATCGTGCCGTTAGCGAGACAGTAGGCGCACTCAAGGAGGCACCCAACCATTAGCGACGGAGAAGAGTTGCGTACATCGGGAGTGGCGTGGTGGCAGTCGAAGCTTGACTGGAATAAATTAGAGGTCAAGGGAGTGCAGTTGCCCGTTGCCCCATTGCGGTGCCTCATTTAGTGTGCTAGAGTATATCGATGAGCAAGCCGGCGATGTTGCCGTGCCGCACCTGGCCTTGACAGCGGCACAGCCAAGCGCTAGACTTGTTCGCGGGCGGAACACGCTGCTTCGTGGTTTCTGTACGACGATGAAGCAGCGAAGACCCAGCAGACACTTGATTTTCTTTTTTTACTTTTCCAAAACGTCGTGGCGGGACTCCTAAATCAGATAGTATACGTTCTGAAGACTGTGAAGTAGGCTTGACAGCAGCGCCTGAAGAGCCGCCTTCAGTGTATATATGGCCCACCGGTAAGTTGGCTGTTAATGTATGCTGTCAACGCGGCCTCTACATGAAGCCAACTCTGATCCCTGCGCCGGGATACGTTGAACACTAACGACAATTCAATGCCCATTTTCAGAGTTCGCAGCCCTGGAGAAGCTGCTTAAAGAAACTGCCAATATGATACATGCACGTCTAGAATGACAGCATGTTTTGACATAAGTGCTGCATTGTCAAACGAAGAATAAAACAGCGCTAAAGACGGGACTAGAAGAACACACAGACACGGCGTTGTTTCTGCGCCGTGTCTGTGTCTTTTTCTCGCCCCGTCTTTAGCGCTGTTTCATTCTTCGTTTTACCATGCACCAGCCAGCCCAACCAAGCACACTGAGGCATGGTCAATTGCTTCAGAACTACACCTTGCTCATGTATAGTCGCCCATCTCTTTAACTATAGTGCGCAGCAGAGACTTTTATGTGTTTCGGCGTCACTTGTTCCAAAAAATTATTTTGTGGGCATGTGGTACGTGGGCATGCACTTGCTCTGACCATTTCTGGAACTTAATTCAGGATGACTGCCAGTTGGGCGTGTTGGTATAGGTTCATGATGAAACAAGCGCAATATGCACGAAGACTTCGTGCATATTGCGCTTGTTTCATCATGAACTTAATTCAGTCATACGGTGAAGATACACAGAAAAGATTGCCGCTCGCGAACGATAGTTCAAGATTTGGGCAACAGTACATCGCTTCGGCACCACCACACATTCGATCATCGAGGAGGTGGCGTCAAGCCTGATCTGATTTACGTACACGAGATATGTGAAATTGCAATGAAATAGTTTCCGTTGGCAAAGAGGTTACACGGTGGGATAGGGCCAAGCAAATAGCCCATGTGGGTTCAGTGTGCTTCAAGCGTGTGTATAGCATTAGGGTAATCTTGCGCCAAGACAACTGAGGAGGCACTTGAAGTAAATAGATGACATGGGAAGCCTGATACAAATCCGGAGTGCTTGTATTCGCACGCCTCGCTGCTCGCGGAGGTAAGACCTGCATGCGTTCTACAACGCTGTGATCACATAGTGAGCGTATAATGAGTACTTTGTACAGTTCCCGTGTAGAAGTCGGTCCCCGCTTTTACCCAGCGATGAACTTCAACAGCTACTCAATGGGTATCAGATTTGTTCTTTGATGGTGCTCAACTGCTGACGCGGAGGTCACGGTATTGGATCCTGACCGCTGCAACCGCACTGCGAAGGGGGGTGAAATAGAGGTCCATGCTCTTACATTTAGGCGCACTTTAAAGAACCCCTAGTGGTTGAAATTTGAGAGCCCTCCACTAAAGTGTTCCTCATAATCTTATCGTAGTTTTGGAACGTGAAACCCCAATAATTATTATTATGGTTTCCTTCTTCACTTGAATGCCATGAAGGCTCAAGGACACCCGTGATGTTTTTACGAATGCCACGACGTGTCTAACAAAAGTGACGGTGAGTTCTAGCGAATCTGAAAGTGTTGTTACATGTGATTGGATGGTGGTCCATACACTAGCTGTCTTGCACTATGTGTCTGCGTTTCAACGCTATTAATGCACGATTTTCCGCGCGAAAGTCAATTCATAGCCTCGCAAGTTTGTGCCCGTGGTGGACAACATCCTCCGTTTCACTTTCGAGAAATGGGAGGCCATCTTACTTGGCGACGACCATTACTGACTTTAACGGCTCGTTGGTCAGGCCTGGTGGAGTAGGAAACCAGAGGGCGGCCGGACCGCGCCGCCCATGCATTCGGCTCTTAAATTTTTACGTGAAATAGAATATTTGCCCTGAGGCAATGGAGCCCGTTACATGTCAACTTTGCCATGTGTTCTCTTGAAGACGCCACGCCTTATTCCTGAATGCAGAGGTTGTTTGACTAAATTAATACGTTAATCTACTTTGACAGTGACCGTATTGTTTCTCGAAGGATGAGCTTGGAGAAAGTGGGATTGAAAACAGAACTTTTCAGGCCGCCACGACAAACATATCCTTCGTCGTTTGGACCATCTCCACGGAGAACAAAATAAAGAATTCCACAAACATCTGCTTCATACCCATGAAACACCATTCCGTCAAGCTAAGTTTCTAATGCAACAAAACTTCCTTCGTTGTGCCTATAATTCTCCATCTTTACTATGCATTCTATAACGCCCCACAAGAACCACTTTACCCTTAGATAACTTATATACTCCGCGAACAAAGAACACATACGGCGAACGACTGCTACAGTAAGCAGCTGCAAAAGTCTTCAATGGCATTCCGTATTGCATAAAGAACTCGCAGAATTTTCCAACGGCAACGAGAAGTATTATGTCCGACGGAAACTGTCCGGTTTTAGCACGTATTTTACGATGTTTTCTTTGCCTTTTATTAACCTATTGAAGTGGTAACAACCATTACCCCATAGGTACCATTTCACAGCTACAGCTGTATTGAGATCATAACAGTGCCGTAGTTGTCCGCCGCCGCCAACGCCGCCGCCGGTGTCCGTAACCCCTATCGCACCAAATGGGAAAACAACGAAATGAGGTAAAAATATCCGTAGGGATTTCAACCCGGGCCCTCTGCTTGGCAGTCGAATATTCTACCACAGAGCCACACTGGTTTGGCGCTTGCTTGGTCATTGGCACATATTTCAAATCTTTCGTGAAGGAGGAGAGGGATTCGTTTGTGTAGGGGCGCTTACTCCCGAGTAAGCGCCCCTGGTTCTTGCGCATGTCCAAGTCTAACGTAACATCCCGAGGATGTTACGTTAGACTTGGACATGCGCAAGAACCAGGAGATATAGAGCGTATGTGAATCGGATCGTTCATGCGAAGCAAGCGACACGCGAAGAGAAATCAGCGGTGAAGTTTTTCTTAAATTGTGAGAAGCATATTTCTCATCGACGCGGTGTCATTAAAACAGTACAACATAGTGAAGGAAGAATGCGAGTAGAAAACACCACCCCATGGCTTTCTATTACCCTTTTATTAAAAGTTCCTGGCCTTTCTGTACAGTTACGCGGGTATTTTTTTTATATATATCAGAAGTGACGTCCGATTCGAACTATGCAGGGCGTTTCAGCTAACTTGCGCGAAGTACACTTTCTCATTTCGCACACTCCAGAGAAAAGGTGGGAAAAAATTGAACAGGGCAGCTATCTTAGCATAGATGAAATAGTCAACGTAGCTGTACAAGCATTATAACTTTTCTATTGAATTTTGTTTCGTTTGAGTTACTACTTTATAGTATAGTTAGGCAATCTTTTAATTATCCAGCTTATCAGACTGACACTTATCTTAACATGGATGACACATTGCTACGTATTGGAACATGTGCATCAACTTTTGCGCGGAAGATTTTTCGCTACGGTTATTAATTAAAATGTCACTTAATCAAACATTGTAAATTAGCCCGCTTTGCAGATTGGAAAAAAAATATCATGACGCGCTGCATACGGCTCAGACCAATACTGGGCTAATTTGACACGCGTAGTGCACATATTTCTTTGTTTTTTAATACTACAGGCAAATTAGCTGAAAAACCCTGTATACACATTGCAAGCAGAAACGAGAAGTATCTACTTGAAGCCCCAGTCGAACCACTGCCGGTCATTTGTTAAAGGAGTCCTGACACAAAAATTTTCGCCCCGCGTTTTTTTGCTGCAATGTGTTGCTGGGGGGCCTGTTAGTCATAACACGGCACATCGTTTGCTGCAGCGCGCGACAGATAATTAATTACAAGCTCCTCATTACCGACACAGCCTCAGTTTCGGTTTGACTGAGCTCCAAAAACGACAAGCCGCCGGGTGCAACTATCACCACCTAGCGAGTGAAACGCTCGGTCACGGAGCACACAGAACAGTGACGCACTTCCGCGCGGTCTGCATCGTCTGCTTGCATTCGCTTGTCACCCATGCTGCGTGATGTCGTCGCCGTTATCGTCCTCGCTGTCGTCGTCGGGCTCATCGTCGTCTGATGGCGACAATTTTCTTGCGACGGGGATGGAAGGAATTTACGACGGGGCGAATCACTTCAGGTTTGACCCGCTGGCGAGGAGTGCTTCGTCGGGAAGCGGCAACGATACCAGCGACGACGACCACGATGAACCTCGCGTCGGCAATGTACTATGGTTAGACCCGACACATTCGTGCACAAATGTTCTGCAGGGCAATTCATTTAGCCAAAGTACGTTCTGTTTTTTCTACGTTCAATATCCGATTGAATCACTTGATAACATTGTGATGCCCTTCAAGTTGTTGGTGCCGAAGAAAGCTAGGTAACACCAGAGCACCAGACGTGAGCGATGCACAGGGTGGAGTCGGAAGACCCATGTACGCCAAGTCCGGCGCCTGTGTAGTAAAGCAATGCGCCTCGAAATGGAGCCCGCAAACGCGACTGTTCTGCACGGGGGACCAGTCCTGATACTCCTGACGTCCACAAGCGCACACGAACTCGATCCACTTCTGCCGCCGAGGTTCGTCGCGGGGAAACGTATGCAGCGATACGCCTGATCCCGACTTCGACGTGCAGAAGGAAACAGCGCAGAAGGGATTTCGGCATTGTGGCCTGTCACTGCAGCCCAGGCAGCACAGGGAAATCAAGAAGTCCTTGGGAGCAGGAAACGGGAAAGCTGTACTGTCGCCAAACACAAAACTTTCAACGCGTGCGCCGCGGCAGCGCCTCCTCTTGGCCGCGGCCACACACTCGCGAGCAGCCGCCGAGCAGTCACCAACAGCGCAGTTAGAGGTACGTGTACACTCTAGCGCAGTTAGCGCAGTGGCGAGCGCGCCAAAACAGAAATGGCGGCTACGACGTCATCATAACCCTGTTGTACCGGGAAATAGGGGGGTCACCGCGGGTCACCTCCGAGGGTGTCAATGCCGCCAGGTGCGGCCTAGAATGCTGGATCGCGCACGCGAACTTCAAAATTCATATAAAATACCTTCCAAGCTTTATTCGCTGTCGATATTTTGCAGATGGTACACGCATGTACACGGGAATCGATCCAGCAGGCTATCTCGGCCGCGAAATTTTGTGTCAGTACTCCTTTAAGTAAACGGTGCCAAAACCGAGATGCATCCCATCCCGCCGCATTAGTGAAGTGTGGTAACGTATCCTGACATTATCATGACATTTATTGAGCCTAGAAACGCCCAAAACGATTCCACTCCAAGAAAATGTGAAATGTCCGTCATTATTTTGTCCCGATTGAATACGTCCAAATAACATTGCCACGAACTGTAATTTCGCTGTACCGATAGACAGTAGAGCAAATAATGAAGCAGAAATTGTTGCATGAAGTGCTCGCAGCTCAAATTTCCCCTAAGTGCCTGTAGCGCGGCTGCGTAAAGCTCATAGCGCTAAAAATACACTTAGCTGAACCAAACTTACCGCACAAAAAGAGTGGTAGGCTTTTTACTACGAAGATCATAATTCATAACACACACGTATGGAAAAGACGATGGAGATTTTTTTGCACAATCCTTTTCAGGAAATTGGCTATCCGATTTCTAGGACTCGCTCTACACTCTAATGAGTAATCTATCCCGAACATTTAGACTTACTGTAAATGCTACCTTTAGGTAGCATGTACAGTAATTCTACAAAAACATGGACGTATAGCGCCATCTGTCGCAGCTGCTGCGAGGCGATCACGTAACATTACGCAGAACGCGCCTTTTATAAATATGCACGTACTTCTCAAGCTCCGTAAAGCTCAGATCTGCGAATACATATAGGAATAAAGCCTGTCATTAACGTACTACGAGACATTGTCGGATTCCACGACAGCTCCAGATATGTTACATAAAATCATTCGGTACATACGGGCACCACGATGAATCCTTTATGTAAATAAGGAAGTGATCAGAAAGTTACGGGAGAAATTATTAGCACTGGTCTGATCGAATCGTTTTTTTCATGTACCCATAACACTCCTTATACGTATAATGAACGTTAATATGTAATCTTTATACAATCTGTTAAAGGGTAATTTTGTGGAAATATTCAGCAGTAAACAGCATTGCGGAGATGTGTACATTTTACACGATGCGCGCACTGCGTTCTCCACTGACGGCTGTATTCGCATTTGCTCACATGGCAGCTGGCTCATTGCTGTTCCCTATTGCCTTCAATGAGGAACTTCAAAAATTATCTTCTGGCTTGAAACAAAAGAATGCAATGAGAGCACTTGCCAAATAAGAAAATCTATTTATTTCCTTTCATTGAGGTATAAAGCTGACTTTTAATGGGAGCGCCACGCGGTGTATATTACACGTATATGAGCACCAAAATGAAGATTTTCCCAAATCTGCGATTTTTTTTCCTAGGAAGAATTACAATCTTCAGTTGGATGAAAATATTTTTAACGCAAAATAAGCTTTCCGTAGAGTTAGCATTTATTACTCAGATGTTCATACCTAGCGCAATATTTCAAGGAAATTACGCAAGGAGAGAACATTTTCGCGAAATTTCTGGAGGCGTATATGGCGAGAAATTCCACTAATATTACTGAACTTTCAACACTTTACAGAAACGCTTTTGTTTTGTATTTAAGCCTGACTTGCAGTGAAACGAGAAATGATACTGTCAGAATAAATTTTCTGACAACCATCGCTTAAAAGATATTCTGCGAAATTCGAAAGGCTTCGACGTAACAAAAAAAACTTGCTCTCCTAAATATTCCTATTTTCATTGTTTTCACGATTTCCAATGCACTGTTCACTGTGAAATTCACTGCTTTCAATTCAACAAATTAGCACTGTTTTCTTTCAAGTGCACTTCACGGGGTCGCCAGAATGACTGCAAAATTTGGTATGGAATGTATTTTGCATGGCGATTGAACAATCGGAGGTCCCAAAGTAAGAACTGTCGGGGGGGACCTCCTAACAAAAAAGTGAACAGTGGATTAGTTATTAGTCAGCAAACAGTGGCGAGATAGCAGTAAAATATGTCCCTAGACACAGAGTATATTTCATGGGGCAAACGTACAACGCTGCTGCAGTACAAGCGCGTTCCGCTTCGCTCGGTCTTGGTCGTCCACAGCAATTTTGCAGTATCCCGAGCGCAGGTGTACTGAAGAGAAACATCAGGCACCATCAAGAAGTTGAATGCGTCATCGATACGACGAATACAATGCACATCCTTCTTCGTAATGTAGTCGAGATGGCGTTAGTCAACATAGAATCTCCAGGTACTTCTATTTAACAAGTACAACGGGAGAAGGTGAGGCACTGGGCGAGTGTGCAGTTATTAAGGCATAAGCTTCAGATGCCTCATCAAGCATGATAACATTAGCAATTCAAAAGATGATCAGCACGTGATGACGTCATACGGAAACGGGTGTCACAAATCAACAAAATCTGTGACGTCATGTTACGTAGCGTCACATTATGACGTCATTATAAGACATCGTCACTTGGTCAAACATCATGGAGTCAGTGCAAAAGAAGGTGATGTGCAGAAAGCTCACAATGCTTCCGTTCCTGAAGTGCGGGGTGTTGGGTAGGATCAGTACACTGACTGAGAAGAAAAAATAAGATGGCTTTCGCCTTCAAGTCGTCTTAGGCGATTGCCTAAGGGAATCTCTGAGTTGGCTCCCGCATGAAGCATTTTGTCCATTTCTTGCCGCACAATGGCACGCTCTGCGGCTTACACGCGATAGGGCCGTCGATGAATTGGTCTAGCATCACCGGTATGACTGCGATGGGTCACGACGAATGCCTGGCCCAAATTACGGTGGCCGGAGCCGAAGATATCCTGGTAGGAAAGTAGGATGCGGCGGAAGGCAGCGAGCAGGCCTGCAGTGAGCTCGTCTCATGAAGTGTTCTAATAACACTCATTGTTGGGCTAGTTGGAGCATTGCATCAAGGAATTATATCCAGCCAAAAATGAACGAACACAGGAAACAGGGAAGGAGACAGGAAAGCGGCTACACTACCAACTGTTTGTGTTCGCAAGAGGAACATCACGAAAATGACGAAAATGAAAAAAAAATCTGTCGGGGGCTCTGTGGTCAGGGCGGAAACTGTGTGGTTGGTCATTGGTGTGAGATGCGCAAGCGACATGCCGCGAGGAGGAACTTTTGTCCAGAAGCAAAAAATGGGTACGGGAAATGAGGTTCCATTACCTGTAACTCTCACCACCGTGTTGGGGAGCGTGACATTGCGCGCCATGGCGATGTCAGGGAATCGGGACAGCAACATCATCAACATCGAGAACGGGTGGGAGTGGCGAGAGCTGGACTTGAGCCGAGGCTTGTGGTGGGAGTCGAAGAACAGCTTAGACGAGGTGGGCCGACAAGGACAGTATCCGAGCCTGAAGGGAGTTCTAGCCGCAGGAGTCCCACAGAACAGTCGATAAACGCAGCGTGCATGGACAGCATGTATATTCCAAGGATGAGGTCATGATGGCAATTTTGTAGGGCAGCAAACAGAACCGAAGTGTGATGATCAAAATTGTGATGCGTGCAGTTTACGGGTGTACTCCCATCGTCTACACTGACCGCAAGCGATGTCGCGAGCGTCAGTGATTTTTGGAGGCGGTGGCGAACGTCTGGCTCATGACAGGCATTTGTGCACCGGTATGAATAAGCTTAGTAACATGTAAACCATCAACTAGAACTTCAAGAAGGTTACATCGCATGCCGGAAGTATACAGTAAAACGATTTGCAGCCAGAGTCATGTATGCAGCGTCACCTCCTCGAGTTGTACCGTTTAGCTTCCCGTGTGGCGGTCAAAGGAAAACATTGAGTGGCATGATTGGAGCGAGGGGTACTCACGACGCTGGGTGGTGACAAATAGCTGGAACGGTTTCCTCTAAACCAGTCCGCACTTGTTTTAGGGACGGAGCATATGGTACAAGTTTCGGGTAGAGGCTTAGTTGGGGTGATGAGGTCCAATGGCTGCGGTTATGGTGGGCTATGTCATATCCGATAGTACGTGAACCATATGGGACTATCATCAGCCGTACACTATTCGTCATGTAGGACTGACTGTTGGGTGAGTTAGTACGGAAGCATCATTAAGAAAACCGCCTATCCGGAAAAAAAGCGCAAAGGCTTTTAGCACACAAACACAAGCGCTCTGTACTATTATGGTGCAAAATGTCCATCTTACGATGGGCTGCTGTGCAAAAAAAAAAAAACTGTTCGTTCAGGATCGACAGCCGCGTGGGTGTATTACGCTAGGCACCATTCGAATATTTGAAATTCTGCTTAAGCGCGCCTAAGCAAAATGCAGAGACTACTTAGAGCAGCAGTCTCAAACTCACCTCAGCTAGATGGCTGCATTCAGGAAATTTAGTCCCGCTGGGTCTTGGACAGGGGGAATTTTGGAAAAATTAAGGCAGCTTCGCACTAGTGGTACCAAGCCTGAAGAATGTGCGGAGCTGGGCAGCTTTCTTCGTTTCTTTTTGGTTTTCTTTTTCTTTCCTCCTATCTTTCTTTCTTTTATATTTTCCGGTTTTTTTCTGTCTTTCTTTCTACTTATTTGTATTTTTCCTCCTATGTTCCCTTTCCTTTTCTCTCCTACTATTTCTCGCTGGCTTCTTCGTTTTTTTCAATAGTTATACGTGGTTTTGCCTGCGTTAGCCCGAGCCCATAAAGTGCTCCACACTTGACATTATCATCAAGGCGCTCGAAGAACAAGAGGAAGAAGACTTCTCTTCAGTGTGAGCGCGCGCTCAATTTGCTACAGATGGCTATGCTATATGTTGTTTTGCCAGCGTTAACATCATCATCTAGGCGCTAGAAAAACAAGAGGAAGGAGGCTACTATTTGGCGCGAGCGCACGCTACAGATGGCTATGCTATAGGTGGTTTTGCCTGCGTTACGCCAAGCGACGACGACAGCATGCTGTCGCGGGATTGAATCCCGGCCGCGGCGGCCGCATTTTCAATGGAGCAGACATTGTTTGAGGCCCGTGTGCTTAGATTTAGGTGCACGTTAAATAACACCAGATGGTCGAAATTTCCGGAGCCCTTCACTACACTCTTATCACGGTAACGTTTAGGACAGCAGAAAACGGCAAGTAACTTATAGTTTATAGGTTACATGGCTGTTACAACAATTTTATCTTTGTGTTTTCTTCATTTACCTCTCACATAAAGGTTACATTGACAGAAGCATGCCATTTTAAAAGCTAAAGCACCGCGATAGGCATTGTAACCTCTAGGTTGTAACTTATAAAAGCGCAGTGACTGATCCGTCAGGGGACCTACACTATGGAGTGGAACTTTATTGGTCAATGTGTCAAATCGCGATCTTTCTTGTTCAAGCTTGGCTTTAGCAATTGAACAGTGGATAATGTATAAACAGAACGGGTATTAGGTAAAAGCAGAAAAGAAAATACGAGTAGCAGCGATATTAGATTGCGGGATACTGTTGCAAGTGATGGTGGGGTATGAATTAAAACTGCAGTTCAATAAAGTGAGCCCACTTCACACGTAATTAAAGAAGTGGCATAAAATCCGAACAGACATGGGCACAACAACCGAAAAAATTATAACGATGCGATCGAAGAATAATTCCGTGGAGCGAGAAAAATATGTTCCGAGACTCGAATCCTTTATCCGAATTTCCTTGTTGTCTTGTCTGTTTAGTTTTTTTTGTCTTTTTTTCTCGCGAAAGTTAACTGGCCGTAATGTGCAGCAAACATCAGGTCACAGCATTTCACCATACACGCTTAACCGTCATCAATTTGCCAACACAGGAGAAAAAGATGCCGCTAAGTTCACAAAACAGCATGCGACGGCCGCTCCAGTGTGAGCGCATCGAGCAGGGGTCTCAAACACGCGGCCCGCGGGCCGCATGCGACCCGCGAGGCTCTCGGTTGCGGCCCGCGGCCCGCATTAGACTCTCTTCGCCCCACATTTTATTATTTTCTTAGTAAGTATGTTCGTGAGCTACACCGTCCTGAATGGTTTAAAGCATTTCCTCATCGAGGCATCCCGTGTGTTCACCTCGTTAAAACATAACCGTGAAACAGAGTTATATTTCAATATCTGCGTCCGGATTTCTGTCAGTTCGGAGATCGGAATCAACATGTTGTTGGAATCCTGGCACCAAGTCTCCTTCAGAAATGACCTGCATATGAGATATGGGAAAGCTGTCTTTCAAATGGCAGCGTTTTCTGGATAATTGTATTTACTGCCCCCCCCCCCCCCTCCGCTTATAGCTCCTTCAATGCCCCGGCCCATGCGGGACTCAATTTCGCGACTGCGCCCCGCTGGCTGAGGTGAGTTTGAGACCCCGGGCGTAGAGGGATGTGTGAGCTTGCGGGATGTCGTGACTCACAAATGTGGCGTCTTACTGGCGCCGTTTCAACCAGTTTCAACCGCATCGAAGGAAGGACGGCGTCATCTCTCTGAGGCTTTGCACAGCTTGAGGTGTATGCCGGGAAGGGCATTCGAATGAGAGGCGGTTGGTGTGGTGTTTGAAGTCGCGCTTGTGCTGCTCTTTGTTTCATCGATTTAACCAGGTTTTACGCTCCTCGTTTTGATTACGTGCGTTGCCTAATGGTGTTTTGTACGTGAGTGCGACCGTGATATAATGACAATGATCAAGTCTCTCATCGATGCAATACGCACCCTTGTAGGCGATATGAACACGCCGACAGCACGATGCGCAGTGCAAGTATTGGATGCCCTGAGTCCAGTGCTTGCCAAACTTGCGTAGACACAATGGCTCGTCCGCCGCCTTCATTCCGTGAAGAAGTGCGTAGTGCGACGATTTTCCAGTGGAATGCCAGAGGACTTAAATCACGGATTTCCTGTTTTCGCCAGTACGTTTTCCGCAACAGATTTCCTATATTAGTAATATGTGAGCCAAACTTGTCAAAAGCGATGAAGCTGTCTGGCTACGAATCTTTCACCTCATCGACTTGTGGTGAACCCAGCAAAGTACTTGTATATATCCGCACAGAACTTACCTACATTCCACATTTGGTGCAACCACATAACGGAAATCAGTACGTGTGCCTCCGCGTTACAAAGCAGAAGGTAGCCTTCACGCTTATCGGCGCCTACATCTCGCCATCTGATCAGTTCGACAGTGAAAGACTGCATGACATCTTGACAGCGACACCTGGTCCCTGGATTATCGTTGGTGATTTTAATGCTCATCACTTCCTTTGGGGTAGCACCAAAATTGATTCGAGGGGCCGGAAACTTGCTGAATTTGCCTCACGCCACGAACTTGACATCATCAATGACGGAAGTCCAACATATCTACGTGGTTCGAGATACAGCAGTTGCTTGGATCTCGCACTCGTGTCACGGCGATTCACTCAACAAGTGCGATGGTTCACAGATATTGAGACTCACGGCAGTGACCATATTCCAACGTATCTGAAGGTCACAGGTTTTGGAACTTCGTCTACTTCAGTTTACAGAAAAGTTGATTGGACAATGTATAAGACGAAGGTGGAGGAGGCATGCGAAGGTGTCGCGTGCGGCCTGGAGGAGGTAATTGTACATGTGATGGAAGCGGTTAAGAGCGCCGTTACGTACACATCAACGCGCACAGAATTCGATGTGGAACTTGAGCGATTACGAACGATTCGTAGGCGGGCTGAGAGGAGGTACAGGCGCACTAATTCAATTCATGACCTCAGAGATGCTCGACGCCTACAAAAGAAAATCCAACGTCGAATGGACAAGCTGGAGGACCAACGGTGGAAGAAATTTTGCGAATCACTCGATCCTCGCAAGCCTATGTCCCTTATATGGCGAACGGTGCGTGGCCTGGACTCGACTCCACAACAACGACATCCATTCAGCACACTAGCTCTCCAACAAGGCCGCCTGCAGGTTGATATTGCCGAAGATTTCTGCGTGAGGATTGCGGGCGATCTAGTCACCATGAGTGACGAGATTCTCGACGATGTTCCTGTAGCGCGCGTCCCTGAGCTGAACGTGCTTTTCTCACTCGAAGAACTGGATGCGGCTCTAGCCACCTGCAGGCGTTCATCGTCACCTGGGCCGGACGGCATTACATACGCAGCTTTATGCCATCTTGGAGAACGCGGTCGCGACCAGCTACTGAAATGCTACAACCAGTCATGGAATGATGGCGTCGTTCCTGACAGGTGGAAGTCCAGCCGCTTGGTACCGATCCTCAAGCCCGGAAAGTCGCCACTTGACCTGGCGTCGTACCGACCCATTGCGCTGTCTAGCTGCGTGGGAAAAGTAATGGAAAGAATGGTCCTCACACGCCTCGAGTGGTACCTAGAGCGCTACAATATATATCCAGAGGCTATGGCTGGTTTTCGACGAGGCCGCTCTTCTATAGATAATGTCATCGACCTTGTGACCTCTGTGCAACAACAGAAACACCTCAAGCGCATATCCGTTGCTATGTTCCTCGATGTGAAAGGGGCCTACGACAACGTAACGCACGACGCCATTCTCGATGCCTTGGAAAATATTGGAATCGGTGGAGAAATGTTTCGATGGATTCGGAGCTACCTAGTGAAGAGATCCTTCTTCATGCACACCGCGGAAGGCCACACCGTTGACCATTACACCTCTCGTGGCGTCCCGCAGGGTGGGGTTCTCAGCCCTACTTTGTTTAATCTCACGATCATTGGGCTTGTCCGGGTTCTACCTCGATCAGTCAACACTTCTGTATACGCCGATGACATATGCATCTGGGCTTCGGCAGTGACACGACCCCAGGTACGTGCAAGGCTCCAAAAAGCAGCGAGAATAACATCGAAGTACCTCCGTGCTCGAGGCCTCAGAATTTCTACCGAGAAGTGCGCCTTAGTTCCTTTTACCCGCAAGCCGATGTTCTGGTATCCCGTTTCAATCGACAACGTAAGAATTTCGTATACGAGATGTCACCGATTCTTGGGCGTCATTATCGACAGAGACCTTTCGTGGAGTGCTCACATCTCGCACTTGAGGAAGAGGCTCACCTCTATTGCCCACGTAATGAGATTTCTCGCCGGTAAAACGTGGGGTACATCCGTATCAGCTATGCTGCAACTATACAGAGCGCTCTTCTTGGGGTATTTGCGGTATAGCACACCTGTGCTCTCAAACGTCGGGAAGACTAACATCCGGGTCCTGCAAAGCATTCAAGGCCAAGTCCTTCGCACATGCTTGGGGTTACCTAGATGTTCTAACACGGTCGCAACAATTGCTATCGCCAAAGACCACCCGATTACGACATATATAACTGTCGACACCCTCCGGGCGCATATTCGCCATATATCCAGAGTGCCTAACCATCACCTTGCTAGCCTGCCACTAGAAAGACCGAAGGCAGAGTTTTCCAGAGTTGTTGCGGCTAACCAGCATTCCATCTCCTGGAGGTTCTCGCCCGCAACCATACCGCTATGCCCAGAGTGGTGCCTGCAAAGACCCCCTGTGCACCTTGAGGTGCCGGGGATATACAAAAAAGCTAGCCTGTCATCTGCAGCCCTCAAGCAGATCTCATTGGACCTTTTGCATATATCATATGCTAACCGAATTCATATTTACACAGACGGTTCGGTCTCGGGAAGTTCGACGGGCGCCTTTGTTGTTCCATCTCGATCAATCACCGTCAAGTTCAAGACTTCACACGTCACGACATCTACGGGCTCCGAGCTTGCCGCCCTTCTAGCCGCAATGAAATTTGTTATGCAAGAATCCCGCGGGAAGTGGGCCATATTCTGCGACTCCAAGGCGGCCCTTCAATGTGTGCGAAGTCTACGACGTGGAAACTACCATCAGTTGGTGTCCCAAATCAATGAAATTAGTCATCGCGCCACTATTCAAGGACACGACATAGTCTTTCAATGGCTGCCGGGTCACTGTGGGATCAGTGGTAACCACCTCGCCGACAACGCTGCCCGATGTGCCCACGAAGGAGCGTCGACACTGCTCATACCCCTGTCAAGAGTCGACGCTGCAAGAGAACTTCGTCACATCGCGCATAATGCCACGCTTACGCATTGGAATTCTCCACTGAACTCCACTCGTCGCCCACAAAACCTCGAATCGCTACTCCAATTAAACCTACCATCAAAGACTTCGCGACGTGACGATACAATGCTATGTCGGTTGTGGGTCGGCGCAGCATTTACAAACTCTTTCAGCCATCGCATAGGTATGGCTGACTCATCCAAGTGTGATAGCTGCAACTGTGAAGAAACACTTGACCACGTCTTGTGCCACTGTCCCGACTTTGAGCAAGACCGCCGGACTCTCCAGTGTGCCTTGAGAAGACTGGATGATCGTCCCTTTACTCTGGAAAAGATCTTGGGTGCATGGTCTACAAGTTCATCAGCCCAGAAAGCCACACGAGCCCATCTAAAATTCTTGAAGGCAACATCGCTGAGCGACCGCCTGTGAAACCCTGCACTGTGTGTGTCGTGTGCAATGTGCATCTACTTCTCTCTCTCTCTCGTTCTCTTTTACTCCCTTATTCCCCTCTCCCCACGTGTAGGGTAGCAAACTGGACGTAGTCTAGTTAACCTCCCTACCTTTCCTCTATTCATTCTCTCTCTGTACGTGAGTGACGCGTACCTGGTGACACAGTAAGCAAACACACTCGCAAACTCGCCAAACGCCGCAAATCAGCCACGAGGCAATGCAACGGGGACATGTTCAGTGCGCTGCGCGTCCGTTGCAACGAGCTGCATTGCCGATTCTTCGCCTGTCTGAGACTGGCAATTATCGAACGTGTTGCATCCGTTGTTACGGTGGCCGAAGACAGCAGCCAATATGATCTACACGTAAGTAATGATCTCTGTTCAGTGCATCATTTGCTTGTGTATGTGTGTTTATGTCACGTGCTTGCAAGAATTTACGCTCATGCGTACGCTACTGTCAGAGGTGGACCATGTCAGAAAAATAACTGATGTCATGTTTTATGCAATGCATGGTTATTGGCAGAATTCAGTTCGCGTTTGTCCTTGCAAGGCGGGTGTTTGGGCGTATATTATCAAACATCCGACCAAGATCATTTGTTATCTTTCCAGTTTACCTGAGAAGCATGGAGGACAGAAGTTTAGCCATTCTTGCTGTCATCGTGTTGGTACCTTGAAATTGCAAGTACGGTGTGAAATATTGTTGCCAGCATCAAAAAGTGCCCCATATCAGCGCTGCCCAGAAGATTTCTGAGTGCGCACTAACTTGCTCCTCTGGGTTTTTTGTCACGAGTTGGTCGCAGGTAGATGATATCTGTGTGTGTGTGTGTGTGTGTGTGTGTGTGTGTGTGTGGGTGAGGGGGGGGAAGTGAATGAGTGTTTTCGCGTGCGTGTGTGTGTATATGTGTGAGCGCGCGTTTGTGTGTGCGTGCGTGTGGGTGTATGTGTGTGAGAGTGAGTGCGTCTGCGTGTGTGTGCAATGCGCGCGGGCATTCGTGTGTGTGTGTACGTGTGTGGATATGTCTGCGCGCGCGTTTGTGTTGGTGTGCGTGTGTGTGAGTGTGTTTGCGTGTGTGTACATATATGTACCCGCGCGATTGTGTGTGTGTGTGTGTGTTTGTGTGTGTGTGTGTGTATGCGCGTGCGAGCGAGTGAGTTTTCGAGTGCGTGTTTGTGTGCATGTGTGCGGGTGCTTGTGCGTGTGTGTACATGAGTGGGTGAGTGTGTTTTTGTGAGCGTGTGTATGTGTGCGCGCGCGTTTCTCTTTCTCTCTGTGCGTGCGAGTATGCGCGCGCGCGTGGGTGTGCGGGTTCAATTTTTGCTTTGGTCGGCTCAATGTTTCGGGTTTTCTGCCTTCACCATGTATCATCCCCACCAGACGGGCTTCCGTCAAATTTTTTCTGTGCGTTGATCTTGACTTGAAACCTTACCACAAATATATACCGTAGTCATCTTCGTTCCATAGTAGCACTCATACAGATCGCAATGTACAGGTGTTCAAAATTAAGATGACTTGAATTCATGCCCACGCTTCCGCTACTGCAAGAGGTGGGTCGTGTCAGAAAAAATAAATTTTCAGTCTTTGACGCAATTAATTGTTATCGACAGTACTTGCTCTGCGGCGCTCGACTATACGTCGAACTGCGTCGCTATCTAAACGGGGCAGCTGCAAAGGATATGTTACGCAAAAACAATACGCTGTGGCTTAACTATATTTCAGATAGCATGAATGCCAGCAATCGTACAAAGTAGGAGTCCGAAGGGGGACATGGTTGGTGTGGTTGGTATGTCTTTCGATGTTCTCGGTTCAGTGGCGATGTGAATCTGTTCTCTTACAATAAGGTAATTTTTGTTGTTGTTCTAGTTCTGTTCTATGGTGAAAGCAACGGGCCATCGTGGTTAGAAAAGCTGAATCAGTTTACATGTTATGTAACTGTCATAGCCGGAATATTTGAAGGTACGTAAACAGCACAAATGTATTTTTTTTCTTTTTTTTTGCCATATTCATTGTCTTGCGTTGAAACTGTTTACAGCATACATCCTTCCCAAGACATGCTGCGAGGATCTCCAGGCAGCTGGAAACTTCCCGACGCCGATATGACTTACGTTCCGTGCAGCCCAGAATATGAACTGCCACGTGGAATATACTCCTTGAGGAAAACAATTAGGTACGAACATATTAAATCTCCACGTGAAATGCTAAGTATGGTCACTGAAAAACCTTGGTTCGCCGTGGTGGAGCAGTGGGTATGGTGCTGGGCTGCTGACCCGAAGGTCGCGGGTTCGATTCCGGCCGCAGCGGTCACATTTTCATGGCGGTGAAATGGTAGATGCCCGTGTACTCTGCGATATCAGTGCACGTTAAAGAACACCAGATGGTCAAAATTTCCGGCGCCTCGCATAATCAAATCGTGGTTTTGGGACGTGAAACTTCAGATACTATTACGAAAAACGTTGATTTTACAATTTCTGTTTCTAATCACCTGGTGCCGTGTTTCTGCGACGAAACTGTCTCTTACATTATAGTTTGCTGACTCTTGTGCTAAAGAAAAGCAAATTACATGTGGGATTAACGTACGTTTTCAGTTCAGAATTTTTTGTTTTCGGATAAACGTATTGCACAGGATATTAGATTTTAGGAGCGCTTATGTATTGGTCAAGTGACACCCCCCTTCTTTTCTTTTTTTTCTTTTTTTTTTTTGGGGGGGGGGGGGGGGGGTTAGTATATGTCTTACATTGCATGTTACCAGCAGTTGTGCGCAATGTGGCAGTAACCGTTGCCATAGTGTAAAACAACTGTACTCTTCTTTTAGGATCCACTGTCCAGCGAGGAGATTGCGGAATCAGCAACTGATATATTGTCTGAAGAAACATGATTGTGTGTGCATGAAGAGAAGGTTTTACTGCAGGTCCCGACCACCTGCTTCTGTAAATTTTTGCTGACCACAGGTGAAAGCAAGGAGAAACGCTTTGAATACCGGTGGCCTTCTATCAGCTAGGCAATCCCTGAACCAATATTGAAAAAGTAATCAATAAACTTATGTGTATTGATGACTATCACGCAACTTTGATGCCTTTTGCTTTGAAGGTATGAAAGCAATAAAGTATGCATTCTCTTAGAATGGCACAGGTTTTTTCTCCTACAACTCCTTATGCACATCAATTTTTGTACAATGCTTGATTTGGTCTTCTTTTTTAAATTTTTTCTTTAACATTAGCTTTCGTTTAGGTACACGGTCTTGTACGCCTTCACAAACTGTGTTCTACAGCACATGCTCAGGAAACTCGAACAATGCCCCTACATTGCAAAAGTTGTTATCACTATCAATTTCGTGTTTTGCACCCACGCAAAAAAAAAAAAATAATAATAAACTGATATTTTTTTTAATGCAATTACGTGTGATATTGTGGGCAACGGCTTCCCTTTTTCATACTGTGCCACAGATGCCTGTTGAACCATTAAAAAGCATATCACCTGAACAAAATAAAGTGCATTTGGGTTACAGCAAAGGAGAAAGTTAGAGGAGTTGCACGTGTATTGTTATATATGCTGCACGTATGTGTTAATGGTTTGAGTGAGTTAGTAGCATTACAGAAATGCAAACATTCCACGCACAGCTCAAGCGACAAAAGTAAAGGACTGAAAATCACCCTCTTTTTTGCTGCCCTCTGGGTTTCATCGTCCTGCTTATGCGCAACGTGCCAGCAGGTATGGTATGCCGCACACATGAGTAAACTTAAGGAGAAGCACGATTCTGATCACACGTTATTTGCAGGGGGCTCCATTCAGTGTAACCGCTCTACCTATGCTCCACCAACCCAGGTGTCGTCAAACAAAGGGTATGTGCCTCTTTTTTCTTCCGATCTTCTTTCTTCGACACATTCGGGAACAGTTGCTCCGCGCATGATCGGCCCAGCCAAGTGTCGCCTAGCAAAAGAAGCGTGCGCACGCCTAATCTTTCGTAATTTCTTCTGCGCCTTTATTATGCTGTGTACACATATGTACACAGAGTGACGAGAACGTTCACGGAGCATGTCATGTGGCCTGCCCCTTTCTGAATACACACGCTGAAACTTTGGAATAATTCTGGGACATGTCTGCTTAGAGCACGACAGTTGCGGTGTCTGTGGCAAGAGATGTACGTTTTCCTCATCTCACGAAAAAACAGAAAACAATGTCCTTTGGAGTTGGCTTAGAGCTCGCATGCATCATAACGTCACACCTTCCACCACAAGCATCGAGTCGTTCAAATGGGGTCTGCCCATAAAAGAGCAATTAAGAAGTTCAGGTGATTGACAGATATTCTTAATTATGAGTTGTGCCATGTGTGTCAGACAAGTATCCTCTCTTGATCCAATTACGTAAAAGATTAAGCATTACAATTTGCATGTAGACGGCTATTAAAACCGCACAAGGAATTGCGGAAAAAAAAAACACGAGGCACGCGCAGCAAGAAGTCAGAAAGAGTGGAAAGCCGTGCTTCCGTTGCTGCGGCACACCTGGCTGATCAATGCATGCGATGAGCGTAACCTCCTGGAATGCGTCGAAGAAAGAAGAGCGAAGGAAAGAAGAGGCGCAGAGCGGGGGGCCGTATAAAATCTTCTGCAAGCCGTTTTGTGTGAACAGTATACTGTGTACTGTGCAACGTAACCTCTATTTTTACGTGAGAACGCTCGATATTGTGAACCGGTGCTAAAGGTTATTTCTGTGACGTCTGTCTTAAAAGTAAGTTTGTGCATTTTTAATAAAGGTTAATTTTGCAAAGGTTACTAGATAACTTTTATTTTATAAGTACACAAATTTGTGAAATTGTGCACCTTTAGTAAACGTTACAGTGCTTAGGGTGTACGGCGTCTCTCATAATCATATAGTGGTTTTTTGGACGTTAAACCCCAGAGGTTATGTATGTTTTAAAATATGACATAGCAATATGCGCACACATGTGAGGTGTTGCCGTCATTACGTTTATGCGTGTGCGCCGTTGTGTGGATTGTCAGAGATTAAAGGTAAACCCGAGAAGTGCAGTTCTTTTCTCTTTTCGTAATCTTTGCAGTTCGTGGCCAGTTGTTATTACGTGTCGGGCCAGCGGGTTCGATGAAACCTTCTTTTTACATCATACATGTGTGGCTTGAATGTTTGCTGAAAGTTACTTGTCTCGCCGAGGTAAGCCTGCATCCCCCCCAACCCCCCTACCCGGGTGTCCATATTAACTGTGCTCATGTGTTTTCCCGGCCACACGTGTTTCCATCCGACTCTCGCTTTCAGCTGGTGTGGTTCCTTGCTTATAGTTATGTCTCTAAAACGAGCCCACAGCCTGCAGTGTCTCTTGTTCTTCTCTGTGTTGTTTCAACCTACCGGCGAAAACGTGGCCAGCTTCACTGATTCACTTTTTAACAGCAGGCGCGAAGTGTCGTACTGCTTATCAATGAAGCTGTAAATACTGGACGCGGGCATTTTTGCTGAAACATAAAGCTGCCATTTATATCACGGTAAGCCACACCTTGCAGCATGCTCATTCAAGTGCGCGGTGTAATACGGCCAGCTGGCACACGCTACATTAGCTATCGCAGTAGAGCCCGACCGGGACCGTATTTTCCAATCGCAATTGGCCCATTTGTAGAAGCTGCAGAACTGAGTCAGTCATTCGAAATTTTCATCCTTAGGGCGCTCGATGGCAATCGGAAGTGAATCGTGTGACAACTGTGGAAAATTTGCGCAGTAAGCAGGAACAGAGAAATGTTAAGATCGTACCGCAGAAAAACTTGTGCTCGAGTGAAATATTATCTAGCTATACAACTCTAAATGACGTACGCGCGTGCGTGTGGCTCTCTTGCATTTACCTGCAATTATTATATCAGAAAGTTGCGGCTGCATGTAGCTCTAAGCCGGCCGGGTTGCTTCCCACAAAGCGGAGAATCCGCTTGCGTCGTGCTTCATGGGGCTATGCGTGCTAAACAGAAATGTAAATTTTGTCACTCTAGTCGTCTCTACCGCGGCCCGTTTTTAGATGGAAACCTAAAATGAATAACGGCTGCACGGTGTCACGCATTTCATAGAACAAAGATATGTTTCTTTGCCGCAAGCATGCGCTAAAGCCCATTCGATGCTTCAGCTCGACACAGGATGGCTCGTTACCTTTTACAAAAGCAGCGCACTCGACCATGTGGCTTTCATGTAGGTGACCGTAGCAGACGACGCCAGCAGTCAGGGGGTTGTTTGAGGCATTATGAGGAGCGCGATGTTTTTAGGAGCAGTTATTTGACATTTCGTACAGTCAGTGACGAAGCCGCAGCAGTATCTTACAGAACTCGTGGAAGTGAAGTACAGCAAGTAAAATAGAAAAGGAGGCGCGACAGCGGCTGCAGGCTGTGCAGGAGAGGGCTGGCAGAGAAATCCAACCGTGCACGTCACAGGGATGCCTCCGCATGGCGGCGCCACGGTAACTCCTCGCGCCCAATACTCTCTTTTTGTAGAGTAGCGAGCATTCTCTTACCCTTAATTAAAGCAATTTTGATAGAATCAAACTAAATTGAAAAATACATATTTTGTGCATTGAAGAAAAAAAACATGGCTGATCCCTCCGTCATAGGAATCGGTATAACACGAAAGTGAAACGCGTCTTCGCAGAAGTAGTTCTTATTGTGCAGCGATATATGAGAGCTTGTACAATGTCTATTGGTGTTTGACAGCTATAGCACCGTTCGACGTGGACACACCCACGCTGACGCCTAGTGGCAAATCTCTATCGCGACGACTAACGCCCATGGTCATGAATTAACTGTTGTTGTAGCTGAAGTTGTCAACATGTTATACCTGGACACAGCGTAACGTGAATCCAGCGCAAAGACACCAACAAGCACGTGATGAACACTGGCACTCGATATGCGCGTCGTCAAAGAGAAGTGGTACGGTGTGCGCTCCTGAGTAATAAGATGACCTACTCCTGCGCTCATGCATACACTACCACGCTGCGCTTCAGCAACGCGGGAGGCAGAGGTTCGTAGCTTGAGCCGCGAGCGCGCGCAGGCGTTCTACGTCCTGCTGGCCTCTGTCTCGCTCCACCAAGGCACGACATTCGCCCGTCGACATCGCTGCCTAGCGGCCGCGCTCACTGCAGCAGTTTCGTTCGTCGGTGCTATCGCACACGAAGTAGCCGTCGGCGAAACAACGTTGGTGCATGTGGAAGATGCACTACTCCGACAAAGAGCCGTCACACGCTAACACGAAGCTAAAGGCAAAGAGCATAACTACATCGGCGACTCTCCGATGCTAGCGCGACCAATGTTTTTCACTGCTATCGAGACGCAGTTAAAGCGTGGCCTCCGAGATTGTGCGCCACGCTATCGGCGTTAGTATTACTAGTATGGTAAGTGTCATGCCGCATTACTTCTCTTCCCCGCTCACAGGCGGCGACACTGACTCGCCACGCCAACAGAGAGCACCGTGCGAGAGAGAATGTGTGAGAGATATAAGACGCGTTGGCGGGTAACTCTCCAGCTGCCTTGGGGGCTTAGTCGGTAAGAAACCGGGCGCCCTTCGTCACGGGCCATGAGTCAGAGGTTCGAATCCCGGCGGGGGGAACATTTTCATAAATGATTTTTCTTTCTCATTTGACAGCGTTAATTATATCAACGCCATATCCGTAACGGATATGTTTGGTGGACCCCGGCATAAAACACTTTCGTGTTAAAAAAAAGGTGATTTAGGGCCCTGTATGCAATAATGATATCTGGGGTTTTACTTCCCATAACCCCGATATGATTATGAGGTACGTTGTAGTGAGGGGGCTCTGGAAATGTCGACCAGCCGGTGTTCTGAGAGCACTGTATGCACTCCGCAATGGGAGGTCAGTATGCGCAACGTAGACGGGACAAATTTGGGTTTAAGTGTAGGTTGTACACTGTCATGATGGAGGTGGATGCAGCAGTCCCGAGCGCAAGCTCAGCCCCTAACGCAGTCAACACATGGACGCGAAAAAAATTCCATATGTTAAAAAAAAAAAAATTAGGAGCCCTTCCCCTATTGGCGAAATTGGTACAAGCGTAGCCTGGTTGGGGAGTGCCTGACCTACCACTTTTAGATGCGAAGCATCTTATGCTCGGGGCTCTGTCCGTCCCTCCCGCGTCCCGCGTCCCGCGTCCGGCCACTTTCATGAAGTAGGGAAGCACCCATTATGCGAACCAGAACACTGTAGTAATATGAAGGCCGTCAACCACTATCACAGTCATCAGAGGCATGGCCGAGAGCACAGAGAGGCTGCTTTGCAATGGCTAGGCAGGTGGTGTCTGTCGCCCACGTTGACCCCATTCCTTGATCTTGCTTGCATGTGTTTGGAGGGGGGCTTAGTCCGTCCCTCCTTCCCACACCACCACAGCGCATGCGCGTCCCCTCCCCCCCCTCTCTCCTACGCTCACCCCCCTTTCTCTCCTCCAGGAATCCTCTACCCTACGGAGCGTCCCACACCCCCCTACAGCGCATGCGCGTCCCCTCCCCTATCCTCTCCTACGCTCAACCCCACTCTCTCCTCTAGGAATCATCTACTGTACGGAGCGGCGCCCGCGTCCTACATGCCCACAGCGCATGCGCGTCCTCTCCCCCCTCTCTCCTCTATGAATCCTCTACTCTACGGAGCGGCTCCCGCGTCCCACAGCGCATGCGCGTCCCCTGCCCCTCTCTCCTCTAGGAATCCTCTACTCTACGGAGCGGCTCCCGCGTCCCACACCCCCACAGCGCATGCATGTCCCCTCGCCCTCTCTCTCCTCTCCTACGGTCCCCCCCCCGTCCTTTCCTCTACGAATCCTCTACGGAGCGGCGCGCACGACAGGTGGTGTGATAGCAATTCAAAAGATGATCAGCACGTGATGACGTCATACGGAAACGGGTGTCACAAATCAACAAAATCTGTGACGTCATCATGACGTCATGTTACGTAGCGTCACATTATGACGTCATTATAAGACATCGTCACTTGGTCAAACATCATGGAGTCAGTGCAAAAGAAGGTGATGTGCAGAAAGCTTACAATGCTTCCGTTCCTGAAGTGCGGAGTGTTGGGTAGGATCAGTACATTGACTGAGAAGAAAAATAAGATGGCTTTCGCCTTCAAGTCGTCTTAGGCGATTGCCTAAGGGAATCTCTGAGTTGGCTCCCGCATGAAGCATTTTGTCCATTTCTTGCTGCACAATGGCACGCTCTGCGGCTTACACGCGATAGGGCCGTCGATGAATTGGTCTAGCATCACCGGTATGACTGCGATGGGTCACGACGAATGCTTGGCCCAAATTACGGTGGCCGGAGCCGAAGATATCCTGGTAGGAAAGTAGGATGCGGCGGAAGGCAGCGAGCAGGCCTGCAGTGAGCTCGTCTCATGAAGTGTTCTAATAACACTCATGTCCGCTGGGGGGCGCCACGGTAGTTCCGCGGTGTGAAAATGACGGAGCGCACGCGCCTCATTCTCTCTCCTGTGCAGCGCCGCGATGAGCGCCCGGACCGCTGCCGTGAAATGAGAGCGGCGACGTTCCTCCCGCTCAAGCTAATTATATCCCCGCTGCTTCGCATCCACACATGGTTCCCTTTAGCGGGAGATGGGGAAGTTTTTTTCTCTTTCTTTCTTTCTTTCTTTCTTTCTTTCTTTCTTTCTTTCTTTCTTTCTTTCTTTCTTTCTTTCTTTCCTTCTTTCTTTCTTTTTTCTCTCTTTCTTTCTGTCTTTCTTCCTTCCTTCCTTCCTTTCTTTCTTTCTTTCTTTGTTTCTTTCGTTAGTTCGTTCTTTCTTTCCTTTGTTTTTTTGCATCCTCTAGAACTTCACAAAGAAAGCACCATTTCGTGATCACGGAAACGCGCGTTAGCAATTCAATTTTCTCGAAGTTGGAATTTTCCTGAAATGTGGAATTCCTGGTATCGACGTTATGCGTTGTTGCCCAGCGGATCGCTTTTAGTCCGCCAACACAAAACATTTCAATAATGTGCTCATAGCAAGTGTACTGCTTCCCAATAGGGGATATTCAAAATTTGCTGTGCCATTTGTCGACATCTGGGCTATAAGCTCGAGCCATTATGTTTTTCTGGATGCGAAAACGAAATAAGTCGCATGTCACAGCCTTTCAGGTGCTAGCTGCTGTTTTTTTTTTATCTTCTTTCTGCGATGACTTCCCAATGCTTCGTGCTCTGTACAGGCAACAAGGGAGCCCTGACAATGCCGGGAACAAGATAACCCTAATTTTAATCGAATTTATCAGTTGCCTGAACGAAGAAAAAGAAAATATCGACGCGAACTTGTTTCGTCAACAAGATCGGCAGTGTGCTTTGGTTCTCGGTTCTTATTTCTCTGTGCAATTAAGTTTCTTTCGTGCAACATAACCAAGACTTGCGGAACAGTATTACGATATATGCATTTTAACAAAGATGGCCGGAGTCGAACGCGCGCGAGAGAGCGTGATTGATTAACATTAGCTTGTCGGTGCTGCACATCGACGAAAGCGATGACTTACATATATGAAAACACGTGTAAGCAGTGCCACAGACGCTGCTGCGCGCGTCCGCGAAAAATCAGTGCCGCCACACGAGGCTCGATCGGCGCAAAGATCCCAAAAGGCATAGCTTGCAAGCTTTGCCAGGCAGCCTCGTGCCGAAGTACATATAGTCCGCATGCCGCGTCTGCTCTTCGCTTTACACCCCCTTATCCCTTCCGTTTTATATTTATTTTGCTTTCTTCGATCAGCGTGCACTGCGAACAAAGAGCGAAGAGTTACGGAGCCGCACAGTAGGTGGAGCTCTTTGTTCGGTAGACCATTGCACTAATATCTTTCCACTGATCACGGGCCCTCATATGCTGTTCGCAATAGCGTACGGTAATGCAACGTCCATAGGCGTATCTACCGGGGAGCGAGGGGTGCGCTATCCCCCCCCCCACTGAGAAAAGTTAGGGGGCGGAGCCCCCCATGTAGTGGTCACTGTCGGCAGCACACTGGGAAGCCATCAACTAAGGCGAAGTTTTACTTATACACAGCAATCACTTAATTATATAATGAAATTTGTCCTGCGCTTCTGCTGTGGAGATTTTCTCCCATGTCTCACGAGCACGCATTGTACCTTTTCTGCGATGCAAGCCGCCTAGGCGATGCTGTCGCGTCTTGCGCAACAACATTGCAGAGAAAGCAACCGCTGAGCAGGTACTCTGAACGTTAGAGAACGGTCATGATTTTATTTTGCTCTGCCTGGCCTGAAATTTACATAGTGGATGACGCTAATACGGGCAAGAACCAGTAAACATTTCATGCACAGATCAAACGCTCTTCCTGTTTCAGGAAAGTTTCTTTCATCACCGCTGCTCGATATCCAGTTTGCTATGAATCGATCAGTGTGCAGAAATGTTGAGTGTTTTGGTTGGGCCGCATTGGGGGGAGCTAAAGAATGTTCCCGCGGCAGTTTCCGATTAACCTTCTTCGCCTTGCCAACGTTTTTAGATTAATCTAAAAATGTTGGCCTTGCTTATCACATGGTAGCTTGCAGCGATCGCGGTGGCTTGGCACAAGGCGAGGAATAAGACAGTGGACTCGAGTACATTGGGAAGCCAAGCTTTCAAGTTTGTCCCGCAACTTGATATACCAATTTTCTGGACTAATAATTCTTGGGGTTTAACGTCCCAAAACCGCTATATGATTATGAGGGACTCCGTCGGGGAGGGCTCCGGAAATTTGGACCACCTCTGGCTCTATAACGTGCACCTAAAACACGGGCCTCAAGCATTTTCGCCTCCATCGAATGTGCGGCCAACGCGACCGGGATTCTATCGCGCGGCCAGGGTTCTCGGGGACTAGAGAGACTGAATTGACAGCCGGGCTAGTTGGTCTTCAGTCATCTCGAATTGTCTTGTGCAGGGCACAATACAACTCGGACGGCACGCGCAGCGCTGTATATTTCTCTCCCTCCCTCACTCTCTGTCATCAAGGATGAGTTCACTGGGTTGTACGCGCGCACAAACAGCTCGATATCGTTATACTGCAAATGAAAATATTGAGGCCAAAGCTTCTAATGTCTCATGCTCACGTCTGTCCGGCGTCCGTCCGGTGTCCGTCCGGCGTCCGATGTCCATCCGTCCGGTGTCCGTCCGTCCGTCCGTCCGTCCGTCTTTCCGTCCGTCCTTCTGTCCGTCTGTCTGTCCGTGTGTCCGTCCGTCCGTCTGTCCGTCCGTCCGTCCGTCTGTCCGTCCGTCCGTCCGTCCGTCCGTCCGTCCGTCCGTCCGTGCGTCCGTCCGTCCATCTGTCCATCCGTTCGTCCTTCCATTTGTCCGTCTGTCCGTCCGTCTGTCGGTCTGTCCGTTCGTCCGTCTGTCCGTCCGTCCGTGGGTCCGTCCGTCCGTCTGTGCGTCCGTCCGTCTGTGCGTCCGTCCGTCTGTCCATCGGCCTATCCGTCCGTCTGTCCGTCCGTCTGTGCGTCCGCCCGTCTGTCCGTCCATCCGCCTATCCATACGTCTGTCCGTCCGTCCGTCCGTCCGTCCGTCCATGCGTCCGTCTGTCCGTCCGCCTATCCGTCCGTTCGTCCGTCTGTCCGTCCGTCCATCTGTCCGTCCGTCTGTCTGTCCGTGCGTCTGTGAGTCCGCCCGTCTTTCCGTCCGTGCGTCCGTCTGTCCGTCTGTCCGTCCGTGCGTCCGTCTGTCCGTTCGTCTGTCCGTCCGTCTGTGCGTCCACCCGTCTGTCCGTCCGTCTATCCGTCCGTCCGTCCGTCCGTTCGTCTGTCTGGCTGCCTGTATGTCCGTCCGTCCGTCTGTCCATCCGTCTGTGCGTCCGCCCGTCTGTCCGTCCGTCTGTCCGTTCGTCTGTCCGCCCGCCCGCCTATCCGTCCGTCCGTCCGTCTGTGCGTCCGCCCGTCTGTCCGTCCATCCGTCCTTCTGTCTGTCCGTATGTCTGTCCGTCCGTCCGTCCGTCTGTCCGTCCGTCCGTCCGTCCGTCCGTCCGTCCGTCCGTCCGTCTGTCGGTCCGTGCGTCCGTCTGTCCGTCCATCTGTCCGTCCGTGCGTCCGTCCGTCTGTCCGTATGTCCGTCTGTCCGAGCTCTGGCACGGAGCCAGGTGGCCGCCGGGATGCGCAAACGGACGCCGGTCGCGTCGAACTCTACAACGCTCGCGCTTTGCTTTCGTAGCGTCGCTGTGCCCAGCGTTTGCAATCATTCTGACCGACGCCGTCTCAATGGACACAGGCGTTCACGGAATACTTTCGAATTTACAAAGGGTCCGTCAATTTAAGCGCTGGAACGCGGATGGCGTTTGCACGATGCCCAAAGCGGGAGAAAATACTAACGCATGCGAACGGAGGAAGATTAGCCTCGCGTCTCGCTGCGATTCGCGGTAAAAAATTAAAAAAGAAAACACGCACACATTCGGTTTGTGTGTTATCCCACTGAGAGTGTAAAAGATAAAAGACATGGCATATTCAGTGGATTAACCACACACTTTCGCCGAACTTACTTTGGAATGTACAAAGTGTCCTTCAATTTTTCTTATGCTCATAAGAATCTATCTCGCTTGCTGACTAATGTAGCCCCTGAAAATGCCTTCTTGAATTACACTGAGTATGAGACACTGTCCGGCTACTCCAAAAAACTTCGGCAGATCCCAAGTACCACCGGAATCGATGTTATGCGAAGCATTCGAAGGTAAGGTGACTGGTTGTAATTTTTTTATTAAGGGAAACGTTATGAAATGATGCTCAACATATGTACAAATGTTGTACATACAGACATATGTTGAACAGTCACATATGTTTCATATAACCAGTTCTTTACAGTTGCGTAACCATGCCAACAGCAACATGACTATCACCTACACCAGTAGCGGTAAGCTGATATGTAGTGCTTGTGCTTGAGATAATGGTTGCCATGGATAGTAGACCAACTACAGTGGATGGCGCTTAAGTAAACGATTGACGTTAACCCGACATGACTCCTTCATCACAGGAGTACATATGTAATCTTTTGAATATTAGATTGCCAACACTGAAAACACAACTGACGTTTCACCAACATTACGCCTGCACAGGGTGTTTCTCCAAAGCAGTTTTGAGACCAAACGTGGATCTGTGGTAGAATACTTGATTTCCACGCAGACTGCTTGGGTTTGATTCCTGATAGCACTGTGATTTCTATTCTTTGCATTCGTTGTGTCAACGCTGCCGTTGTCAGTTTTTCTTAACACCCTCGTATTTAAATTACCAATGTCTGTCCTCGCCGTTCCTGGGTAGATATAAATTGTCGATCACCTGTGGCGCATACCTGCATACTGCGGCCCTTGGTATACGGGTATGAGCCACACGTGTCTGGAGAAATCAGTTTGACGACGTACGCGACGGGATCTTTACATTATTGAAGTCACGACCAGCCAGACATATTCGTCAAATCCTCTTACCCTCCCATACTTACTTTGGTCGACCACCTCCACAGGGGCGCCTGCGCAAGCAGGCGTTTGGTGTGTAGCGACACCGCGGACCCGAGCTAACAGGGTGGTTTCGACCCCCCTCCCACGCCTCGCCATGCGTGGCTTAGCTGTGTCCGGGGAAAAGGGGATCCTGGGGGTTGAGCCGACGCCGGGTGTTTGGACCTTTAAGGCCCCCCCGGCAGAGGCAACACATTCCTTTGGCCCAGGCTTCACGTAGACGGTACTCCTGGGCTGACCCACCCAGGGGAAAATCGGCAGTCGTTTTTCCCTGTCTCTCTCCCTGCATCTTCGTCTTTCTTGGTCACTTTTATTCTTTCCTGTCCTCTCCTCTCCAATTTTCTGACGTTTTTCCTGGCGGCAAGGGGTAACGTTGTGCAGTTACTCAACCTTGGGTAGTTATATTTGGTTATAGCGGCAAGGTACGACTGGCGTCTGCAGTCTCATACAAGTGCTTCAGCGTCCTCTAGTTAGACTCCATGGTGGGTGGCCGCCATTGCTGCCGAAACAAACAAAACTATCATGGGAACCCCTTCATTTCCCCGAATACTCGATCATCTCCCTCACAAAAGAGTACGCACTGCAGAACTAACATGCTTCAACCGCCCCGGACTATCCTTCCCAAAATGCCACGTTATTCACAGTGAAACTCCAGACAAACAAGCCAGATCGATTTCCCCATTTGTTGTATCAAGGTCGCTGACCGAAGCCTTCGGACTAGGCTACAAGGTAACTAAGATGGCTAGTGGTGACCTCCTGCTTGAGCTACCTGAAAACACCACTTTGAAAAAACTTGGCAGTCTAACAACATTTGGCAACATTCCAATCTCTGTTTCGCCTCACCGATCGATGAATACCTCACGCGAAGTCGTCTCAGAAGCAGACCTACTCGAGTTGTCCGAAAGAGAACTCCTAGAAGGATGGAAAGAGCAAAACGTCGCTGATGTGAAACGAATCATCATCAGACGCGACAACAAAGAAATTCCTACCAAGCATCTCATATTAACATTCGCATCTAGTGTACTGCCAACAACTATAGAAACAGGTTACATCAAACTTCCTGTCCGCCCGTACATCCCCAATCCTACACGATGTTACAAATGTCACCGATTTGGCCACGGCTCACAGAGCTGCCGTGGTCAGGAAACTTGCGCAAGATGTGGAGACCAACGCCACCCCTCTGATAATCGTACTAACACACCACACTGCGTCAACTGTGATGGCGACCATGCAGCCTACTCGCCTTCATGTCCAAATCGGAAGAAAGAGAAGGACATCATCACTCTCAAAGTCAAAGAAAACATCTCATCCAAGGAAGCCCATAACAGGTGCGCACCTTTCTACACCACACCCTACGCTGATGCGGCGCGCCGGGGGGGCACGGTGTAAGATATATATAATTTAGGTGAGGACACTCGCGAGACGCGATCGACCAGATAAAGTAACAACGCCGAGCGTCCGTCGGACCGCTGACGGCAGCGGATACCTATCGGCGGAATGACGCAACTTTAAGACAAAAACGCGTTCCCGTAGCAACTGGCGCTTCGCGGGAAATCTGAATTGCCTGGGCAGCGAACGCGGCTATGACACGAGAGCAACTAAAGTTGGAGACGCATACCGCGTCTTGCGCGCGCGGAAAGCGGTACATTCGGTGGAGGCCGGCGTTGCCGCCAAACACGTCGGTTGCTATAGCAACGATGTAGAAAGCATTTTCTCTCTCTGACATGCGTCTGCCCGCCGATAGATACCCGCTGCCGTCAGCGGACCAACGGACGCGCGCCGTTGTTACTTTATCTGGTCGATCGCGTCTTGCATGCAAGGCGAGAAGTGTCACCATGGCCGGGGGGCAACGCCGCACTGTGGCGCCTCGCCGTCAAGGCGGCAGTAGTTCACTCTACTCCGCCTACTCGCGAACAGGGACCGGAGACTCCAGGGTCGTCAGGTCTCAAGGCCTCGTCTCACCAGACGAGGCCCAAAACGTCCAGCTCGCACATGCGGGCATCCAGTGCCTCCCAGGAGGCAATGGACACCACAGTACCCTTGGTGCCGAAAGATAGGCGTAGCTCCTTGAAGCGCGCCAAGAAAACTAAAGAGCCAATAACGGGGCCCGACGACGGCCCTGTTACTTGAGTTCCTACTTTCTACCTAAACAAGTCACTCCCTTGTCGTACACACAACACTACTTTACTTTCATCATGAACACACAAATTATACAATGGAACGTCAGGGGCCTTCTCAGGAACCTTGACGACGTTCAAGAACTTCTTCACGAACATGCACCAGAAGTGCTGTGTGTACAGGAAATACATTTAAAACCAACACACACAAACTTTCTTCGACAGTATGTCATCTTCCGTAAAGACCGACATGGTGCCCTCGCATCCTCTGCCGGTGTCGCTGTCATAGTAGAGAGAAATGTAGCATGTCAGGCTTTGCAGCTGTGAACGCCCCTGGAGGCAGTGGCCATTCGAGCTGTTCTTTTCAACAAGCTCATGACCATATGCTCACTTTATATACCCCCCACACTACCAGTTACACGAACACGAATTTCAGTCATTTAATGATGAATTGCCAGAACCATACCTGGTCCTTGGAGATTTCAGTGTGCAGAGCAGCTTGTGTGGAGACTCTCGCACCGATGTACGAGGCCGTGTGATTGAGCAGTTTCTGTTCTCCGCTGGTGTATGTCTACTCAATAACAAAGAGCCAACATCTTATAGCCTGGCAAACAAAAAGTTATTCATCTATAGATCTGCGTATTGTTTCACCCACTCTTTTACTTGATTTTAACTGGGACGTTATTAAAAACCCCTACGGGGGCGGCCATTTTCCCACACTAATAAACACTCCAGAAGAGAGAGAGAGAAAAAACTTTATTGGCAAGTGTGTTTGGACCCCCCGGGGTCCCTGGACCACCGCGCGGTCCCACGCCACGTCTACACGGCCATGCCCCTCGCCGCGATGACATCGGCAGCCCTGAGTCACCGCAGCAAGCTGCAACGCCGCGTCCTCAGACGAGAGCAGGACCTCCCAGTCCTCCCAGCTGGAGATGGCAGGCTGTCCCCGCGGGGGGAGGATCAGCAGGGCAGCCGAAAAGAATATGGGAAAGGGTGGCGTGGGGTTCGCCGCACAGGGAACATTCAGGGGGAAGTGCCGCAGTAGTGCGACAACAGCTGAGGAGATGGGAGAGTGCGGGTCTGGAGACGTCTCCATAGAATTTGTTGGGAGTGGGTAAGGGAGGGATTTGGGGGGAGGGTATGTCCGGCGGTTCAAACGGGGTATTTGCGTGAGCTCTGCAAAAGTGTGCGCCCGCTCCTTCGAGAAGCCCGAATCGAGGCTGTCCTGAGCCCGGCAAATTAATCCTCGGGTCAATTTATCGGCAGACTCGTTTCCGGGGTTCCCTGAATGAACCGGCACCCACTGGAGCTCTACCATGTGTGGTAAATTTTGCGTGGGGGTGTTCAGCAACTGCCAGGCAGGGGGGGTGTATCCTGCCCCTGGCGTAGTTGTACAGAGCCGTTTTTGAGTTTGTGAAGATGTACTGCGCGTCAGATTGTGCAAGGGCTACGGCGATGGCGGTCTCCTCTGCCTCCTCCGCTGTAGAGCCTCAAGGAAGGCGGTGAATCAAGGGATGTGGTAGAGTAGGGTTGTAGGCAACTGCTACAGCTTCTTGTGCTGTACAAGCGGCGTCTACCCAAATGGCATCCTGAGCTTGTCCGTAACTCTTGTGAAGGGCATTTGCGCGAGCTACGCGGCGAGCGGTGTGATGCTGAGGATGCAAATTGCGAGGCAGGGGTTTAACTATTAGAGAGGCATGAATGTGTCGAGGAATGGTTATAAAGGTTGGCTGGTTAGCGGGTATTTTTATGCGAAGGGAGGCGAGAATATGGCGGCCAGTGGCGCTCGCGGAAAGTCTTAAATACTGTGCCTGAAGATGGGCCTCAACTAGCTCAGAAAGGGTGTTATGCATGCCCAGTTCAAAGAGTTTGGCTGTGCTTGTGCTACGAGGAAGGTTCAGGGCTGCCTTAGTTGCGAGGCGGATCATGGCGTTCATGCGTTCAGTTTCAGTGCGGTTCAGCTTGAGATATGGGGTGGCGTATAAAATGCGGCTAAGCGTGAAAGCATGTACAACTTTCATGTTGTCCCCTTCGTCTAAACCCTTGTGCATGGAGGATACGCGGCGTAAAAGCTGCAACACAGATTGCGTGGAAGCCTTGAGTGTTTTGAGGGTGTGGTCATTTCGTCCATAATCCTGCAAGTAGAGGCCGAGGATGCGCAGTGTTGGGGTGAGGAGGATAGCGGTTCCTTTTATAGTGATTTCAATGTGCGAGTTCGCGGCTGATTTTGGCCTCATGAGAAAGAGCGCGGATTTAGAGGGGGATCATTCGAGCCCAAGAGATGACGCCTGAGCAGAGATGGTGTCGGCTGCTAATTGAAGGGTTTCCTCAATTTCCCCGTCAGAGCCATGAGTAGTCCATGTGGTAATATCATCGGCGTACAAGGTATGCTTTAGGTGTGGGATAAGATTGAGTTTGTGGGCTAAGGGGGGTGAGAGCAATACTAAAGAGAAAGGGGGGAGGGGACCGCGCCTTGAGGAGTTCCGACCTCGCCGAGCGTGTAAGGGGCCGTGCTCAGGTTATCAATGTGCAAGGAGGCAGTGCGCCCAGAGAGAAAGGCACGAATGTAGTTATAAGTTTTGGGGCCTACCTATAGTGCCTGCAATTGCCGTAATATGGCATCATGTCGAATTCTATCAAACGCCTTAGTGAGGTCTACCGCCAGGATAGCTTTAGTCAGGTGGGGTATGGTATCGTCAAGCACGTCGTGCGTAATTTGGAGAAGGGCATCCTGCGCAGAAAGATGCGCACGAAATCCCATCATACTGGGGGGGAAAAGGTGATTGTCTTCCATGTACGTCGTCAGCCGAGCAAGGATTATGTGCTCAAAGACCTTGGCAAGACAGGATGTCAATGAAATAGGGCGAATATTGTCGATGGTGATGGGTTTGTGAGGTTTAGGGATAAATATTATTTTTGCGTGCTTCCAGGAGGCAGGGGAGGGTACCAGCTTCCCAACATTCATTAAAGTAATTCACTAGATCAGATATGGAGGCATCATCAAGATTGCGGATGGCAGCATTGGTAATTTAGTCTTCACCGGGTGCTGTATTGCGCAGTTTTAATAGGGCTGCACGAAATTCAGATTCTGTAATAGGGGCGTCAAGCTGGGGCTGGGGGGGGAACCTGTGTACTTGGGGTGTTTGCTAGGAAGACCAGGTGTGGTATAGGTGCATTTCACTTGCTTAAGGAAGGCATCGATGTCTTTCCGATAATTATGAGTCAGGCGGCGAATGCTAAGACGCGTCTGGGTTTTAGATTGCGTGGGGTCTAGCATATGGCGCAACAGGTGCCAAGCGCGGGTTGTAGAGAGATTGCCACGGAGGTCCTCACAGATCTGAGCCCAGTTAGCTTTGCAAAGGGTGGCGCTGTGCTGTTCGATTTGGGTTTGAAGCTGCGCGAGCTTGAGTTTTAGTTTCCTGTTGTGCTTCTGAGTTTTCCACCTTTGCGTAATGTTATCATAAGCTTCGATGAGATGGGCGAGCTTACTGTCGATAACGGGGATTTCTGGCGTTGTATCTAGCGTTTGGGTATACTGGTGAATGTCCTCCTATAACTGCATAACCCAGGAGTCAAAGTCGAAGGGGGGCCTGTGTTGGCCGCGCTTGCCTGAATTTACGGAGCTGGTCCCAATCGACGCGCCTAACGGTAAATTTGCGCCGAGGTCGTTGATAATTCACTACTATGCGAATAAGGTAGTGGTCGCTGCCCAGGGTGGTTGGCGTTCTGTCCCAGTGCAGGTCGGCGATATTTCTGCCAAGCGTAAGGTCTGGACTAGTATCGGCAGTGACGCTATTACCAATCCGAGTAGGTAGGCTAAAATCATTAAAAAAGGTCAGGTGGAGCATCAGCGCTTCATTGTATAAGACTGTGCCCCTGTGGTTGGTTCGCCAATAGCCCCAGTCCACGTGAGCGCAATTAAAGTCGCCAGTGATGATTAGGGGGTTTGAAGCGGCCAATTGTGCTGCGGACTTGAGGAGAGGAGGGAGTAACTGAATGGACTGTCGCGGAAGAAGATAGCAGTTAAGAACGAACAGGGGGGGGATAGTGCAGGGTTGGGGGGGTAAAATTTCAATGAGGGTGTGAGCGATAGGGGAAGTGATATCATGCTGCAGGTAAGCTAAAGAGTTACGGACGTAGGTTATCACGCGAGGAACATCCGTTGAGTCTGACGGAATAACACCGTACCTTGGCAGTTGCCTGCAAACATTAGCATCCTGAATAGCGATAATGTCTGGTGGTAACGAAGAATTGGTAATGATTTGCTGCAGAGGGTCGCGCTTTCGCCGAAAGCCCCTGCAAAAGCCCCTGGATAATTTGTAACGAATTATGGCCCGTCGGAGGAGCCATGTTGTAAGGTGGAGGGGCGAAGGAGGGGTTGAGGTGGTGGGACTGCGGGAAGGGAGGCTGCTCACAGACCAGAAGTAAGATGAGCGAAACGCTCTTCAACCTTAGTCATGATGCTCGAGAGGACATTATCCATAATACGGGTAATGGTAGCTTTTATCATAATTTGACATTGAGCGGTGACTTGCGCCGTAATGCGCTCTGTAAACCTGGCTTCTAAGTTTTTGGCGAGATCCTAAAATTTCGCTTCCAAATCTATGGGTTGGGCTGGGCTCTCATCAGGCCTCCTTTTTTTTCTGAGGAGGCTGTTCGGATGAGGTGGGTGAAGACAGGGGTGGTGAAATTGGAGGGAGAGTTGAGGTGGAGGTAGAGAGGGCTGCCCTGAGCTGCTTTACCTCTTCCCGCAGAGCCTTCACCTCCGAGTCTTGGGAGGTCGTGCCGTTCGCCCTGGTGGCCCCGGAGGATGGGTGGGTCTTGCCGAGGGGGGGGAAAGTCCTCCTTGCTAGGCAACTTTGTCTTCTGAGGCGGTGGGGTGCGTCGTTTGGCGGTTGGATTTCTCGCCTTGCACGAACCGGTGCCCGTGAGGTGCTGGCCCCCACGGAGAATGCAGCTTGGGATACAAGATGGAACATCTTGCCGTTCGTGCTTGTCTCCGCACCGTGAGCAGAGGCCACTTTTGGGGTGGGGGGCACACGTCGTATCTGTGGCCTGGTTGGCGACAGTTCGTGCACGCATCTGGGCTTCCCTTGTACTGAGTGCACCTATACACTACACTCATGTAGCGTATGGTGTGAGGTGCTGGTTCATGCGCAAACGTGATCAATATGGAGAGTGTCCTACCCATTCTGCAGGCTGCAATATCAGCATCCGGGTTGCGGGTCTGGAGGTCCTGTAGCATCTGCTCCGGTGTTTCCTTCCAGTAGGCTTGCGAGATCACGCCGCGCACAGCAGCGGGCGGTGGTGCGATGTAGGCGGCGACAGGGTAGGTGGTGGTTTGGAGAACCAACTCCTTGAGTTGAACGAGGTGTAGGGCGGTTGTCTCGTGAGAAGTAGCGACCGTGAAGGTGTTATTCGTAGGATGTATTCGGAGGTGAAGCTCTCCAAGGTCCCTGCCAGCAGCGGTGCCTTGCAGAGCTCGCATGAGTTGCTGCGCCATGGCTCCGTTCAAGGCGAGTCCTCCTCTTGGTCGGAAAACGACTCTTATGGTGCCGGGAGGGAGTAGAGGAAGTTGTTTACCTCGCAGCGCGAAAGCATGTGCCACGTTCAGATGTTGTTGTTGAGCGCGGTAGCTCGGCTTGAAAGACAACACAGGGGCAGCGTCGGCCGGAGCACCGACTGTGGACGCGGTAGGCTTAGCGGAAACCGGGACTGATTGGGAGGGTACAACCTGCGTTTGTGGGTTTGGCTGTCCATCCTTGTACGCACGGATTATCGGAGTCCAGTCGCTGGGTTTGTACGTTGCTGGGTAGCTGTCTTCGCCTTCCGTGTGCATATCCATGGCTGTAGGGTTCGAGTGCTGCCGGTGCTAGGGCTAGCCTCTAGCGAGGCGAGACCCTGCGCAGCGGGGTGGTTGCCGAGAAGCAGATTTTCAACGTCGCTGTGCTCCTGAAGATGTTGGTACTGAAGAATGTCCGCAACGGGTTCAAGACGCTCACTTTTAGTAAGCGTTTGACATGTCAGGTGAGGCACTGGAGCGTTGTGTTCACACAAAAAGAAGGTATTGCCGGGAGCAGATGTGGGGCACGTCTTGCTTCTCGAACGCGTCGCGCGTCTCTCCTCCAGAAGCAAACGATTCTCCACCGCACGCTCCCAAGTGGAAGGCTGAGGCAGCTGATTGGGAGAAGTTTAGAACTCTTACCAGTATCTCGTGGGATGAAGTGTCGTCCTTAGAAACTAGTGCCGCTGTTCAGTATTTTACCGCCTTTATTATTTACGCTACTTTGAAATGTATTTCTCAATGATATGGTATTACTGCCAAACGTCGCGTTCCATGGTGGAACGACGACCGTCGGAGCGCTCGCAAAAAGCAAAACAAAGCGTGGGGGTTACTGCGCGACTACCCCACTGCTGAGAATCTTATTAATTTTAAACAAGTCAAGTCCCAAGGGCGGCGAACACGCCGACAGGCCAGAAGGGAGAGCTGGGAGAAGTTTTTATCGGGCATTAATTCCTATACAGCCGAGGCTAAGGCCTGGAACAGGGTTAATAGGATAAGATGGCCGACAAAGCTATTCTCTTCCTTTAGTTCACACAGACGGCAACAGTCTGGAAGACCAAGCAGACTCTCTGGGCGCACATTTTGAACGTGTGCCCAGCTCTACGCACTATTCCGACACGTTCAAAAAACACAAAGCAACTATTGAACGACAAAAATTGCAACGAAAATGTGCGATAAACGATGCATTTAATGAAACATTTAACTTAGCTGAGCTGCTAGCAGCACTTAACTGCTCCAAGGAATCTGCCACAGGCCTGACCGTGTCATTTACCAAATGCTCAAGAACTTACCCCATGAAACAAAGAAAACCCTCCTCTGCATTTATAGCGCGATATGGACTTCCGGCGAGATTCCTCTGCCTGGAAAGAGGCCATTGTATTCCCTCTTTTGAAACAGGGAAAAGACCCATTTTGTGTACCCAGTTACAGAACCATCGCACTAACAAGTTGCCTATGTAAAGTCTTCGAAAAAATGATAAACTGCCGGTTGATGCATTTCCTCGAAACAAACAAATTATTAGACCCGTACCATTGTGGATTTCGGGAGGGTCGATCCACAACCGACGACCCACATTGAGTCACAAATTCGCGAAGCATTTGTCCACAAACAATTCTTCGAACCTCTCTGTATTCCTAGATATGTAAGAGGCTAATGACACCACGTGGCGGTATGGAATACTCAGAGACCTGTCACACTTAGGCATACGGGGTCGGAGGCTCAATATAATCGAAAGTAATCTGACTAACCGCACATTCCGCGTACGGGTTGGAAATGCTCTGTCGCGATCGTTCGTGCAGGAAACCGGCGTACCACAAGGTGGTGTACTTAGCTGTACACTTTTCATTATAAAAATGAACTCGCTGTATTTTCGCATCCCACGAACTATGTTCTATTGCACATATGTGGATGACATTCAGACGGCGTTTAAATCTAGCAATCTAGCAATGTGTGAGCGGCAGGTCCCGCTTGGACTGAACAAGGTGTCCAAATAACAACGGGTTCAGGATAAACCCACAGAAGGGCACCTGTGTTCTTTTTTCTAGGAATAGAGGCCTAGACCCAAATCCCGAAATTGAGCTACATGGTGAGCGGATACCTTAGCAGGCGGAACATAAATTTCTAGGATTGATTCTTGACTCGAAGCTCACATTCATAATACACATCAAGTCTATAAAAAACAAGTGCATAAAAACAATGAACATCCTCAAAGTGCTGTCACGCACTGCATGGAGTAGCGACAGGAAGTGCCTGATGAATCTTTATAAAAGCCTCATTCGCACGCGCCTAGATTACGGGGCCATTGTGTAAGCGCTTTGAAGATACTAGACCCCGTCCACCATCTAGGCATTCGCCTTTCTACGGACGCTTTTCGTACGAGCCCCGCAGAAAGCCTCTACGCAGAATCCAACAAGTGGTCGCTCCACCTCCAAAAATCGTACACGTCCTTCACATATTTTCTCAAGGTGAACGCATACAAAGAACACCCCTCACACTGTACTGTCAATGATTTATCGAGTTCTGCGCTCTTCAACCATCGTCCTGTGGTGAGAGAGCCCTACCCATTTCGTGTGAGAAGCCTTGCGGAAGAAATGGATATTCCACTTTTTTAACACCGTTTGATGGGTCCCGCTTCACATCTGCCGCCATGACGATGGCAGCTCATTGACTGTGATGTATCCTTCATGGAAGTCACGAAACACGCACCTATTGCACATACACGTACATACTTCCTGGAACTGCAGTACAAATACACATCTCCTGATTTCTTTACGGATGCCTGAAGTCTCACACTGGTGTTCCATATGCAGCTATCAGTCCATCCTTTTCAGATTCTTGTATATTGCACCCCAAAACAAGCATCTTCACAACAGAGGCTTATGCGATATTTGTGGCTGTCAAGGAAGTCAAGTCGCCTCATTCCGCTTCTCAAAGCTGGCAAATCACCTCTGGACATTTCCTCATACCGTCCTACCGCGCTTGCCAGTTGTGTGGGAAAAACAATGCAAAGAATGATTCTAACACGACTGGAGTGGTACTTAGAGGACTACGATATCTATCGAGATGCTATGACCGGATTCAGGCGTGGCCGTTAGTCAACCGACAACGTTGTTGATCTGGTGACATGTTTAACACCAGAAGGCCTGTAAAAGACTGTGTGCTGTTCTGTTTCTAGACGTTAAGGGGGGCTTACGATAATGTCAACCATGAAGCCATCCTTAGTGCTTTAGAAAGAGTAGGTCTTGGTAGCAAGATATATATATGGGTGTGCAGCTACTTACAGTTGAGATCATTCTACGTGACCACACTGAATGGCCAAACACATGAGTAATACAGTAGCCGAGGAGTCCCTCAAGGAGGAGTGCTAAGCCGTACACTTTTCAAACTAACCCTCATTGAACTAGTCGAACACCTACCAAGCACCGTAGAACTTTCTATCTACGCTGACGACATCTGCATTTGGACGTCAGGTGTGACAAGGCTTCAGCTTCGCGCCCGCCTTCAGAAGGCAGCCAGAACGACGTCATGCTACCTTCGTAAACAAGGTCTCGAGGTGTCCTGCGGAAAATGTGCAGTGGTAGCATTCACGCGGAAGCCAATGTCTGCTTGCGACATATCAATTAACGGAGAACACATATCGTTCAGCAGAATCCACAGGTTCTTAGCAGTCATAATAGACAGAAACCTGTCTTGGACTCCGCACGTGAACTACGTGAAAAAGCGGCTGACCGCTATAGGTCACATGTTCAGATTCCTTGCAGGAAAGAAATGGGGAGTGCCCCTACCCCGCTATGCTACAACTGTATCATCATCATCATCATCATCCTGTCTACGCCCACTGCAGGGCAAAGGCCTCTCCCATGTTTCGCCAATCAACCCGGTCCTGTGCTTTCTGCTGCCACGTTATACCTTCAAACTTCTTAATCTCATCTACCCACCTAATTTTCTGTCTCCCCCCTCACGCGTTTGTCATCTCTTGGAATCCAGTCAGTTACCCTTAATGACCAGCGGTTATCCTTCCGACGTGCTACGGGCCCGGCCCATATCCATTTCTTCTTTTGATTTCAACTATGATATCCTTAACCCCCGTTTGTTCCCTGACCCACTCTGCTCTCTTCCTGTCTCTTAAGGTTACACCTATCATTTTCCTTTCCATCGCTCGCTGCGTCGTCCTCAGTTTAAGCTGAACCCTCTTTGTAAGTCTCCAGGTTTCTGCTCCGTAGGTAAGTACCGGTAAGATGCAGCTGTTATATACCTTCCTCTTGAGGGATAGTGGTAGACTACCGTTCATGATTTGATAATGCTTGCCGAATGAGCCCCATCCCATCCTTATTCTTCTAGTTATTTCACTCTCATGGTTCGGCTCCGCGGTTACTACCTGTCCTAAGTAAACGTACTCCTTTACAACTTCCAGTGTCTCGCCACCTATCGCAAAGCGCTGTTCTCTGCCAAGATTGTTCCACATTACTTTAGTTTTATGCATATTAATTTTCAGACCTACTCTTCTACTTTCCGTATCCAGTTCAGTAATCATAAGCTGTAAACAACTGTATAGGGTGTTGTTTATTGGATTCCTGCGGCACAGCTTACCTGCAATATCTAACACCGGCAAGACTAACCTTTGCACGATTCAGAACATTCAAGCTCAAGCTCTTAAAAAAATTGAAGGATACTTTGTACATTCCAAAGTGTGTTCAGCGAAAGCGTGTGGTCATTCCACTAACTATGCCATGTCTTTTTTCTTTTACACTCTCACTGGGATAACACAGAAGCCGAATCTGTGCGTGTTTTCTTTTTTAATTTTTTACCACGAATCGCAGCGAGATGCGAGACTAATCTTCCTCCGTTCGCATGCGTTAGTATTTTCTCGCGCATTGCGCATCGCGCAAACGCCATCCGCGTTCCAGTGCTTAAATTGACGGACCCTTTGTAAATTCGAAAGTGTATTCCGTGGACGCATGTGTCCATTGAGAGGGCGTCGGTCAGAATGATTGCAAGGGCTGGGCACAGCGACGCTACGCAAGCAAAGTGCGAGCGCTGTAGAGTCCGACGCGACCGCCGTCCGTTTGCGCACACCGGCGACCACCTTATTCCGTGCCAGAGCTCGGATGGACAGACGGACGGACATACCCACGGATGGACGGCGGACCGACAGACAGACAGACGGACAGACGGAGGGACAGACGGAGGGACAGACGGACGGACAGACGAACGGACGGACAAATGGACGGACGGACAGATGAAAGGACGGACGGACGGACGGACGGACGGACGGACGGACGGATGCTTGACGGACACCGGACGTGAGCATGAGACATTAAAGGCTTTCGCCTTAAAATTACACCATCTCCATAAAGCGAACCATGTGTAGATGCGAAGCAGCGGGCGCTAACGCTTATAATGGCGGCGGCGTTGACGCTGGCGCTCATCGCGGTGTTGCGTAGGAAAGAAATCTAGGGAGGCGCAATCACGCAGTGATAGACCGGTGTTTCCTACTGGAACATGCCAATCGCTGCTAATGGGCAATGAGAGACAGAAGACTCGGACTGGACACAGAGACCCGCAGTCCGATTTTAGTTAACGCGCACGCTGCGAATTTTTATCGTTCGACAACGCACAGAAGAAATCTCCCACCGGCACTACCTTGCAGGTCAAGATCCAGTGCCTATATATACGGGGTGGCCAGTGAACGGTTGTGCAGCGTGAGCAGTCGGTTTTTTAGGAGCGAAGCTGCTTAGGCCGGCACCCGTTCGCCGTTGAAGCTCCCTGCCACGGTGCCAGCTGTGGCGTCTCCCCCTCACGCGGGAGGATAAATGAGCTGTATGAGCGCTGGGACGCGGATGGCGTCTGCACGATGCGTGAAGCGCAAGAATACGAACGCATGCGAGGAGGAGCTCCCTCTTTCTTCGTCTCTGCGCTCTCCCCTTAAATTGGCGAACGCGCGTTGCGGCACCCAGCGCAGCAGACGCTCTTCGCGCGCAAACAAGGCGCGAGGCGCAAGAAAAAAAAACACTTCGCGTTTTAATGTAGCCAGCGTTCTCCCTGTGCCACACGCACGCTCTGCTGCCATGAGCGACTACAGTTTCCTCCATAGAGTTTCCTACACTTACCTAGAGGAAAACTGGCGCTGCGAACTGTTGGACGCATGGGAATGATGGGATATGTGAGCTTCGAACTTGACTTGTATCGTTCACGTAGAGCCCGGACACCTCGAAGACGCGTCTGGCTTCAACGCTTCCTTGCGTCGAATTGGTTGATTTCTTACTGAAGGAGCGCGTAACAGCTATTTCTTTTTTTATCATTGCACAGAAACAAGTTTTATTTAACTTTGAAAACTTCTGCGTCGATGTACAGTTTTACGAAGCGTAAAAAGTAACGAACGGCCGCTAAACTTGGCAGGCAGACGACAAAGCCAGCGTTCACTCTGCCACTTTTTTTGTCGTCTGTTTCTTTCTTTCGCCGTTTGGTTATGCTGTAAATGTGAGTGGACTTTTATTTAGAATATAATACGCGTGAACGAGATCCACTTATAAAGATGTTCTTTTAGAGAAGCTTTATTTGCACAGTCGTATCCGCTTTTGAGCCGAAGCCTCGCTCAACACCAGCCAACACAAGCCTCGCAGACACATATACGGTCATTCCCAGCGCTCCAACAGGGCCCCTTAAGAAATTCGCATAGACGGTGGCGCCAGAGTTCCCTCTAGGTAATATTGTGAGAAACTCTATGGTTTCCTCCGTGCTACCATCTCTTCTTTCCTCTGACAGTAGCCCATTGCGGTTTCGACAGTTTCGGTGAGTACTGGAAATACGACCTACCCGATGTGGACACCTTCAGCGAAAGCGACTTTCCCAAGATCATTGGCATCAACCGAGACACCGAAATAACAATCTGCCTTGCATCCTTCGAATGGTTAAAGAGTTTCAAAACGTACATAGTCACTTGCTTCCCATTTCTAAGGAGCTTCGCTCATCGGCTGTATTCGTACTCGGAACAACTGCTAATTTTTCAATCAAGGAACTCGCTAGCAGACGCTGCCTGCGTCGGCGTTGAACGGTTGTGCAGCCAGAGAAGTCGGTTTTTTCAATCAAGAAACTCGCTAGCAGATAAAGCCCCTGAAACTTGGCAAAGTAGCGACACTCTCCTCCGCCGCTCTCGTTCCTCCTCGGTCTCATCTCCTTCGCACTCTCTTTTCGAACGTGGCGCCACCTACGTTGCTCCCGCGTAGCAGACGACCTTTCGAAGAGTGAGCGCGCGCGCGCCAGGCAGCGCGCTGTAAGCATTCGCACTAGCCGTCCAGCTCTCAGTATCTTTTGTTTTTTATTTATATGTTACTTTGGAGACGTTAGCGCTTTTATATAGCCTCACACATTCGTTTTCGCACACAGAATTTGTGAAAATCACAGCAATGAAAAAAATACATAAAACAGCATCAAGCAAGTGTTCATATTGCTCCATGAACGAGCAAGCGAACGAATAAACAGCGTGCCACCGTTAACGTTTCCTTCGCGAGAGCTCCACTATAATATTAATATCAGTGGTTTTATGTCCCAATACCACGCTGTGATTATGAGGGGCGCCGTAGTGGAGAGCTCCGGAAACTTTGACTATCTGGTGTTCTTTCAAGTGCACTGACATCACACAGGCCTCAAGCATTTCACCTCCATCGAAACGTGACCGGCGCGGCCGATCGCGACGTCCGGATCAGCAGCCGACCACCATATACACTTTTCTACCGCAGCGGGCGGCCACTCGCGGATATAAATATTCACACGAAATAGCACGTAAACTTAGCGCGAAATAGGACGTATACGTGAGGTTCCGTAACTCCGAAACGATGAACGTACGCTGCGACTGCACGCTGCACGAGAACTTTCGGGCGACGTTTTCGACGCGACTATGCGAGGTAAGTTGCGATCCCCTCACAATAAGCATGCGTCAATATTCACGCTAATCACTGCGTTCTATCGCGCCGTAGACACGTCTGAGTTAATTGTGCACTACGTCGTTATTTCTCATGCGCGTTTTATTACTGCTTCTGCGGGGGTCTGTACTTTTTTTTTCAAGCATACGTGGTTACGCTTTCTGCTCGACGTGCTGTACCAACTGGTTTGAGTTCACGGTATTGGTTCGTGCGCTCATCATCATGCACGCGGACTGACGATCGAAAATGTGATTACGAAACTTCAGAGATTCGGCGCAGTGCTTTTGAAGAAACAAAGCTGGAGTGTCTACGGCGCGATAGAACGCAGTGATTTGCGTGAACATTGACGCATGCTTATTGTGAGGGGGATCGCAACTTACCTCGCATAGTCACCTCGAAAACGTCGCCCGAAAGTTCTCCCGCCCGATTCGGTGTATCCAAGCCTTCCTTCGTAACTTGTTGCGCTTCCCGGACGAAATCATAAACAGCTTTTTGCCTTCGCTTGATTTGTTGAGCCATCCGAAGGTGCAGCAGCCGCCTATGGCAACCAACAGTTACGTCAGTCTTGGTTGCCAAGTGTTTCCGAGCACAACGCACGCAGAATGGGAGCACAACGCACACGGAATGGCAAGCACGCATCCATGCAACACATGCGCTGTGCGTCAGCGAGTCCACGCGTCCGCGCTTCGGGAGCGAAGATGGCAATCGCGAGCGACTGTAAACAAACGAACTCTTCGCGCGGTCCCACGTGACGGCAGTAGGCCAATGCCGACGCGGCGTCAGCCTCGGAGAGGGCAGGAGAGGGAGAAAAGCGAGGAGGCGCGCTTCTCCCCACATATGTCGCTACTTTACGAAGTTTCAGGGGCTTTAGCTAGCAGACGCTGCCTGCGTCGGCGTTGCGAGGCGAGAGAGGGGGTGCGTAGTAGAGGTAAGAGGGGGGAAGGGACGTGCATGCGCAGTGGGGGTGTGGTTGCCGCTGGAAGGGATGCATAGAGGAGAGAGATGGGGGAGGGGACGCGCATGCGCAGTGAGGGTGTGGACGCCGGGGGGGAGGGATGCCTAGAGGAGAGAGAGGGGGGAAGCGTAGGAGAGGAGAGAGAGGGGCAGGGGACGCGCAGGCGCAATGGGGTGTAAATGCCGCGGGAGGGATGGCCAGAGGAGAAAGGGCGGATCGTAGGAGAGAGAGCGGGAGGGGACGCGCATGCGCAATGGGTGTGTAAACGCCGAGGGCGGGATGGATACCTACACTCTAAGAAACAAGGGAGTCAAAAGCGGATCAAAAGACCGTGATTCCCTCGTCACTTGACCCCTTTTGGAAGGTAGAGGCAGGGAAAGAGAGTTAGCATTTTAAAAGGAGTCAGAACACTCTCGTGAAGCGCCTTTCGATTGGCTTCCGGGATGAAGGCGCGGCCATACATATCGCGCGTTTGCCGTTCGGCGTCGTAACGGCGGGCCCGCGAGCCCCGACGCCAAACTGTGTCCGCCGGCGCGGCGCCTCCGCCCCTTCCGCTGCCTGCTCTCTCCCTCTCCTCCGTCTTTTGGAATGCGCTGCGTTGGTTGTGCCAGACAGTGATGCCAACCCAAGGGATTTATCCCTAGATCTAGGGATTTTCAGGGTGTCTCAGGGATCTGGCGTCTTTTTGTTGAATCTAGGGTTTTTGTAACGTTCTGGTAATGTTGCATTATGCGGCCTAATGAGAGGTATTACTGAGTAATGACGCTTCTTGAACTAGAAATGCTGTAAAAAACGATAGTTCTCGCAAGTTGCTGTTTTTAATTTAAAACAGCGGTGGTTTTCTGCTGCGCCGAGTGAAGGCGATCGCAGTTCTGTGACGCGAGATGATCATATTCTGTATACTGGAGGATATTAAACTTTGTCGTCGCAAGTGTTTAGCATGTGCGCGGGAATCATATGAACACCCGGAGTGATTGCTGCTTTGTGAAACAAAGATAAATATTTTGTTGTAGTGCATATGAAAAAGCGCCAAGTTCAGGCTCGCCTCGTGCCCACACCGTGCAAATTATTCATATCGAATAACTTCTGGACCAGGAGACTTGAGAAAGAGAGGGAAAGCAGGACTGACCATTGCACGAATTGGTGCTGATTCTTTATAAGGAAACGGCTTGACGGAAAGAGACGAATAGACTGTTCGTGTGTTTTTAGTCTTTCCGTCGCGTCGTTTTCATAAGAACGAAAATAGTTACAAATATATTTTGCCATATGGTAAGCTGATCAAAAGTACGCAAAATGGCTACCAGCGAGTAAAAAAATAGCCGCTGTACATGAACTGCGAATCATGCAACGCTGATTGCAAATGTGGAAAATTAGATATTAACCGCCACCTCGCAAGCTGCAACTACAAGAAAGGGGCTACAGACTTGCGAATGACTAACGATCACATCTATGCCTTCAATGAGTGGGCGAAGTGAACTTGACAAATTTGTCTGTCTTTGTAAAAACTTGCGCCATCTGAAAGCCATTTATGTGCAATTATTCCACAGAAAGTGCAAAAGAAAGAGCTTCAGTGGCTGTTAATATGATGATTTTTATTTCTGATAACATTCATATGAATTGGGCCTCAGAGCGAACTACTTTTATACTTTGTTAAAAGTGAATTAACCTGAATAACGACATCAAAAAGTCAATCTAGGCATTTTTCTTGCAATCTGGGGTATTTTCGGGGGGTCGATCTAGGGATAAACCGTTGACTTAAGTTGGCATCACTGGTGCCAGAGAACATCCCTTGTGCTGGGTTGCTGGTCGCTGGTCGCGTGTCTTGTAGTTTTCAGTTTGGGCGTTCCAGCGAACGTGCGTATCTTCGGTGGCTGCAAGCCAGGCTCCGTGCTCGAAGTGACACTTGGAGTGAGGAATATTTTTGGAGCAACGGACACGGACAACGTGCGCCTGTTAACGGTGAGTGTACTGCTTTCGAATGTACGAATTACACAGCTTTAGCTGGATGTCTGCAGCAGCTATGCGGAAGTAGGCTGGCAGCCATTTCCAACGGCAGCCTGCGTCCGCGGGGCTGTTGCAGATGCCCAATTAAAACTGTTACTTAACGAGCTGAGACCGCTATGAAGGTTGTTGTGCAAGTGACTGCAATCCCGTATCAAGGGCCATTGTTTTCTGATCGCACATTCTGTCTGCACTGATGAAGATGCTCGATGTCATTTTGAGGTGCGCTTTAGTCTACGTCATAATAACATTTCCATCGATACTCAATTGTGCAGCGGCTTCCGCGCGTGTAAACATGAAAAAAAAAAGAAAAAAAAATCATCTGTGTACAGGACACATAGACGCACTGTATATAATGGCTTTTGTTGTTGGCGTAAAGACGGTATGCAGATATAGTATGATGCTTTCAGCACGTACGCGGTAGTCGCTTAAACGTTTAGGACTCGCCTCGCCGATAACATGAAAAGCTCTAGACTTCCAACGGCGCGCGTTGTTGCGGCCGCCGCCGTGCGCACTTTTCCCCCCGTTTCTGTTTGCTCTTTTCGTGCTTTGCCTACATCTGCGATGACGTTCGGAGTTATAACAAAATGGAGTGAGTATACGTTACTGTGGGAGCTATGTGCGTTAATTCTAGCATACTCCATGTCTGAGCTAGTTTATGAAAGTTGTTTTACACGATAACGGCAAAAAACACGGTTCCTAACCATGCCTCTTTGCATTTGTTGTTTTGTTGTGAGCCTTCATTATGTCTGTGTAAATCACTTATTGTGTAGGTATTGCAAACTCTTACTATATGATTCCGTTTTCTCATTACGATATCACGTTCTTTTTTTTCAGTTACCATTTTTCATGGCTGCTCACGCTGAACAGGAGCGACAACATAGCAAGTCACAAGTCTGATTCCTCCAGCCTTCACGACTTTTCGATTCTTAATCATAAGGAATAAATGTGGAAACATGATACCGATATCTGCTGTTTATTTTGCACGACATGACACTATGCACATCACAGTCACACATTTTGGTTGGTTATACTCACATACAAGCATGTAAATGAGGAATACCTCAACTGCTTCAACTTTACTAGAAATGGTGTGTTTTGAGGAGTTTTACTAAAAAAAATTACACCATCTCCCGCTAAAGGGAACCATGTGTAGATGTGAAGCAGCGGGCGCTAACGCTTACACT